>OX371180.1:0-270029 GCA_947310635.1 Leptodirus hochenwartii | reverse complement strand
TATTTCAAAGGTATATATACACGATTTTTTCACTTTTTCGACGATAATTTCAACTTTTTCCATTTGAACCGGAAATCACTAAATATAGTTTTAAGACGATTTATAGCCATTTTGCATTGTTTTGGCAGCACTTGTTCAACTTTGACCAAAATCGCCAAAAAATCGGAATATTTCAAAGGTATATATACACGATTTTTTCACTTTTTTCGACGATAATTTCAACTTTTTCCATTTGAACCGGAAATCACTAAAATATAGTTTTAAGACGATTTATAGCCATTTTGCATTGTTTTGGGCAGCACTTGTTCAACTTTGACCAAAATCGCCAAAAAAATCGGAATATTTCAAAGGTATATATACACGATTTTTTTCACTTTTTTCGACGATAATTTCAACTTTTTCCATTTGAACCGGAAATCACTAAAATATAGTTTTAAGACGATTTATAGCCATTTTGCATTGTTTTGGGCAGCACTTGTTCAACTTTGACCAAAATCGCCAAAAAATCGGAATATTTCAAAGGTATATATACACGATTTTTTCACTTTTTTCGACGATAATTTCAACTTTTTCCATTTGAACCGGAAATCACTAAAATATAGTTTTAAGACGATTTATAGCCATTTTGCATTGTTTTGGGCAGCACTTGTTCAACTTTGACCAAAATCGCCAAAAAATCGGAATATTTCAAAGGTATATATACACGATTTTTTCACTTTTTCGACGATAATTTCAACTTTTTCCATTTGAACCGGAAATCACTAAAATATAGTTTTAAGACGATTTATAGCCATTTTGCATTGTTTTGGGCAGCACTTGTTCAACTTTGACCAAAATCGCCAAAAAATCGGAATATTTCAAAGGTATATATACACGATTTTTTCACTTTTTTCGACGATAATTTCAACTTTTTCCATTTGAACCGGAAATCACTAAAATATAGTTTTAAGACGATTTATAGCCATTTTGCATTGTTTTGGGCAGCACTTGTTCAACTTTGACCAAATCGCCAAAAAATCGGAATATTTCAAAGGTATATATACACGATTTTTTCACTTTTTTCGACGATAATTTCAACTTTTTCCATTTGAACCGGAAATCACTAAAATATAGTTTTAAGACGATTTATAGCCATTTTGCATTGTTTTGGGCAGCACTTGTTCAACTTTGACCAAAATCGCCAAAAAATCGGAATATTTCAAAGGTATATATACACGATTTTTTCACTTTTTTCGACGATAATTTCAACTTTTTCCATTTGAACCGGAAATCACTAAAATATAGTTTTAAGACGATTTATAGCCATTTTGCATTGTTTTGGGCAGCACTTGTTCAACTTTGACCAAAATCGCCAAAAAATCGGAATATTTCAAAGGTATATATACACGATTTTTTCACTTTTTCGACGATAATTTCAACTTTTTCCATTTGAACCGGAAATCACTAAAATATAGTTTTAAGACGATTTATAGCCATTTTGCATTGTTTTGGGCAGCACTTGTTCAACTTTGACCAAAATCGCCAAAAAAATCGGAATATTTCAAAGGTATATATACACGATTTTTCACCTTTTTCGACGATAATTTCAACTTTTTCCATTTGAACCGGAAATCACTAAAATATAGTTTTAAGACGATTTATAGCCATTTTGCATTGTTTTGGGCAGCACTTGTTCAACTTTGACCAAAATCGCCAAAAAAATCGGAATATTTCAAAGGTATATATACACGATTTTTTCACTTTTTCGACGATAATTTCAACTTTTTCCATTTGAACCGGAAATCACTAAAATATAGTTTTAAGACGATTTATAGCCATTTTGCATTGTTTTGGGCAGCACTTGTTCAACTTTGACCAAAATCGCCAAAAAATCGGAATATTTCAAAGGTATATATACACGATTTTTTCACTTTTTTCGACGATAATTTCAACTTTTTCCATTTGAACCGGAAATCACTAAAATATAGTTTTAAGACGATTTATAGCCATTTTGCATTGTTTTGGGCAGCACTTGTTCAACTTTGACCAAAATCGCCAAAAAAATCGGAATATTTCAAAGGTATATATACACGATTTTTTCACTTTTTTCGACGATAATTTCAACTTTTTCCATTTGAACCGGAAATCACTAAAATATAGTTTTAAGACGATTTATAACCATTTTGCATTGTTTTGGGCAGCACTTGTTCAACTTTGACCAAAATCGCCAAAAAAATCGGAATATTTCAAAGGTATATATACACGATTTTTTCACCTTTTTCGACGATAATTTCAACTTTTTCCATTTGAACCGGAAATCACTAAAATATAGTTTTAAGACGATTTATAGCCATTTTGCATTGTTTTGGGCAGCACTTGTTCAACTTTGACCAAAATCGCCAAAAAATCGGAATATTTCAAAGGTATATATACACGATTTTTTCACTTTTTTCGACGATAATTTCAACTTTTTCCATTTGAACCGGAAATCACTAAAATATAGTTTTAAGACGATTTATAGCCATTTTGCATTGTTTTGGGCAGCACTTGTTCAACTTTGACCAAAATCGCCAAAAAAATCGGAATATTTCAAAGGTATATATACACGATTTTTTCACTTTTTCGACGATAATTTCAACTTTTTCCATTTGAACCGGAAATCACTAAAATATAGTTTTAAGACGATTTATAGCCATTTTGCATTGTTTTGGGCAGCACTTGTTCAACTTTGACCAAAATCGCCAAAAAATCGGAATATTTCAAAGGTATATATACACGATTTTTTCACTTTTTTCGACGATAATTTCAACTTTTTCCATTTGAACCGGAAATCACTAAAATATAGTTTTAAGACGATTTATAGCCATTTTGCATTGTTTTGGGCAGCACTTGTTCAACTTTGACCAAAATCGCCAAAAAATCGGAATATTTCAAAGGTATATATACACGATTTTTTCACTTTTTTCGACGATAATTTCAACTTTTTCCATTTGAACCGGAAATCACTAAAATATAGTTTTAAGACGATTTATAGCCATTTTGCATTGTTTTGGGCAGCACTTGTTCAACTTTGACCAAAATCGCCAAAAAAATCGGAATATTTCAAAGGTATATATACACGATTTTTTCACTTTTTTCGACGATAATTTCAACTTTTTCCATTTGAACCGGAAATCACTAAAATATAGTTTTAAGACGATTTATAGCCATTTTGCATTGTTTTGGGCAGCACTTGTTCAACTTTGACCAAAATCGCCAAAAAATCGGAATATTTCAAAGGTATATATACACGATTTTTTCACTTTTTTCGACGATAATTTCAACTTTTTCCATTTGAACCGGAAATCACTAAAATATAGTTTTAAGACGATTTATAACCATTTTGCATTGTTTTGGGCAGCACTTGTTCAACTTTGACCAAAATCGCCAAAAAAATCGGAATATTTCAAAGGTATATATACACGATTTTTTCACCTTTTTCGACGATAATTTCAACTTTTTCCATTTGAACCGGAAATCACTAAAATATAGTTTTAAGACGATTTATAGCCATTTTGCATTGTTTTGGGCAGCACTTGTTCAACTTTGACCAAAATCGCCAAAAAATCGGAATATTTCAAAGGTATATATACACGATTTTTTCACTTTTTTCGACGATAATTTCAACTTTTTCCATTTGAACCGGAAATCACTAAAATATAGTTTTAAGACGATTTATAACCATTTTGCATTGTTTTGGGCAGCACTTGTTCAACTTTGACCAAAATCGCCAAAAAAATCGGAATATTTCAAAGGTATATATACACGATTTTTTCACCTTTTTCGACGATAATTTCAACTTTTTCCATTTGAACCGGAAATCACTAAAATATAGTTTTAAGACGATTTATAGCCATTTTGCATTGTTTTGGGCAGCACTTGTTCAACTTTGACCAAAATCGCCAAAAAATCGGAATATTTCAAAGGTATATATACACGATTTTTTCACTTTTTTCGACGATAATTTCAACTTTTTCCATTTGAACCGGAAATCACTAAAATATAGTTTTAAGACGATTTATAGCCATTTTGCATTGTTTTGGGCAGCACTTGTTCAACTTTGACCAAAATCGCCAAAAAAATCGGAATATTTCAAAGGTATATATACACGATTTTTTCACTTTTTTCGACGATAATTTCAACTTTTTCCATTTGAACCGGAAATCACTAAAATATAGTTTTAAGACGATTTATAACCATTTTGCATTGTTTTGGGCAGCACTTGTTCAACTTTGACCAAAATCGCCAAAAAAATCGGAATATTTCAAAGGTATATATACACGATTTTTTCACCTTTTTCGACGATAATTTCAACTTTTTCCATTTGAACCGGAAATCACTAAAATATAGTTTTAAGACGATTTATAGCCATTTTGCATTGTTTTGGGCAGCACTTGTTCAACTTTGACCAAAATCGCCAAAAAATCGGAATATTTCAAAGGTATATATACACGATTTTTTCACTTTTTTCGACGATAATTTCAACTTTTTCCATTTGAACCGGAAATCACTAAAATATAGTTTTAAGACGATTTATAACCATTTTGCATTGTTTTGGGCAGCACTTGTTCAACTTTGACCAAAATCGCCAAAAAAATCGGAATATTTCAAAGGTATATATACACGATTTTTTCACCTTTTTCGACGATAATTTCAACTTTTTCCATTTGAACCGGAAATCACTAAAATATAGTTTTAAGACGATTTATAGCCATTTTGCATTGTTTTGGGCAGCACTTGTTCAACTTTGACCAAAATCGCCAAAAAAATCGGAATATTTCAAAGGTATATATACACGATTTTTTCACTTTTTTCGACGATAATTTCAACTTTTTCCATTTGAACCGGAAATCACTAAAATATAGTTTTAAGACGATTTATAGCCATTTTGCATTGTTTTGGGCAGCACTTGTTCAACTTTGACCAAAATCGCCAAAAAAATCGGAATATTTCAAAGGTATATATACACGATTTTTTCACTTTTTTCGACGATAATTTCAACTTTTTCCATTTGAACCGGAAATCACTAAAATATAGTTTTAAGACGATTTATAGCCATTTTGCATTGTTTTGGGCAGCACTTGTTCAACTTTGACCAAAATCGCCAAAAAAATCGGAATATTTCAAAGGTATATATACACGATTTTTTCACTTTTTTCGACGATAATTTCAACTTTTTCCATTTGAACCGGAAATCACTAAAATATAGTTTTAAGACGATTTATAGCCATTTTGCATTGTTTTGGGCAGCACTTGTTCAACTTTGACCAAAATCCCCAAAAAATCGGAATATTTCAAAGGTATATATACACGATTTTTTCACTTTTTTCGACGATAATTTCAACTTTTTCCATTTGAACCGGAAATCACTAAAATATAGTTTTAAGACGATTTATAACCATTTTGCATTGTTTTGGGCAGCACTTGTTCAACTTTGACCAAAATCGCCAAAAAAATCGGAATATTTCAAAGGTATATATACACGATTTTTTCACTTTTTTCGACGATAATTTCAACTTTTTCCATTTGAACCGGAAATCACTAAAATATAGTTTTAAGACGATTTATAGCCATTTTGCATTGTTTTGGGCAGCACTTGTTCAACTTTGACCAAAATCGCCAAAAAATCGGAATATTTCAAAGGTATATATACACGATTTTTTCACTTTTTTCGACGATAATTTCAACTTTTTCCATTTGAACCGGAAATCACTAAAATATAGTTTTAAGACGATTTATAGCCATTTTGCATTGTTTTGGGCAGCACTTGTTCAACTTTGACCAAAATCGCCAAAAAAATCGGAATATTTCAAAGGTATATATACACGATTTTTTCACTTTTTTCGACGATAATTTCAACTTTTTCCATTTGAACCGGAAATCACTAAAATATAGTTTTAAGACGATTTATAGCCATTTTGCATTGTTTTGGGCAGCACTTGTTCAACTTTGACCAAAATCGCCAAAAAAATCGGAATATTTCAAAGGTATATATACACGATTTTTTCACTTTTTTCGACGATAATTTCAACTTTTTCCATTTGAACCGGAAATCACTAAAATATAGTTTTAAGACGATTTATAACCATTTTGCATTGTTTTGGGCAGCACTTGTTCAACTTTGACCAAAATCGCCAAAAAAATCGGAATATTTCAAAGGTATATATACACGATTTTTTCACCTTTTTCGACGATAATTTCAACTTTTTCCATTTGAACCGGAAATCACTAAAATATAGTTTTAAGACGATTTATAGCCATTTTGCATTGTTTTGGGCAGCACTTGTTCAACTTTGACCAAAATCGCCAAAAAATCGGAATATTTCAAAGGTATATATACACGATTTTTTCACTTTTTTCGACGATAATTTCAACTTTTTCCATTTGAACCGGAAATCACTAAAATATAGTTTTAAGACGATTTATAGCCATTTTGCATTGTTTTGGGCAGCACTTGTTCAACTTTGACCAAAATCGCCAAAAAAATCGGAATATTTCAAAGGTATATATACACGATTTTTTCACTTTTTTCGACGATAATTTCAACTTTTTCCATTTGAACCGGAAATCACTAAAATATAGTTTTAAGACGATTTATAACCATTTTGCATTGTTTTGGGCAGCACTTGTTCAACTTTGACCAAAATCGCCAAAAAAATCGGAATATTTCAAAGGTATATATACACGATTTTTTCACTTTTTTCGACGATAATTTCAACTTTTTCCATTTGAACCGGAAATCACTAAAATATAGTTTTAAGATGATTTATAGCCATTTTGCATTGTTTTGGGCAGCACTTGTTCAACTTTGACCAAAATCGCCAAAAAAATCGGAATATTTCAAAGGTATATATACACGATTTTTTCACCTTTTTCGACGATAATTTCAACTTTTTCCATTTGAACCGGAAATCACTAAAATATAGTTTTAAGACGATTTATAGCCATTTTGCATTGTTTTGGGCAGCACTTGTTCAACTTTGACCAAAATCGCCAAAAAATCGGAATATTTCAAAGGTATATATACACGATTTTTTTCACTTTTTTCGACGATAATTTCAACTTTTTCCATTTGAACCGGAAATCACTAAAATATAGTTTTAAGACGATTTATAGCCATTTTGCATTGTTTTGGGCAGCACTTGTTCAACTTTGACCAAAATCGCCAAAAAAATCGGAATATTTCAAAGGTATATATACACGATTTTTTCACTTTTTTCGACGATAATTTCAACTTTTTCCATTTGAACCGGAAATCACTAAAATATAGTTTTAAGACGATTTATAGCCATTTTGCATTGTTTTGGGCAGCACTTGTTCAACTTTGACCAAAATCGCCAAAAAAATCGGAATATTTCAAAGGTATATATACACGATTTTTTCACTTTTTTCGACGATAATTTCAACTTTTTCCATTTGAACCGGAAATCACTAAAATATAGTTTTAAGACGATTTATAGCCATTTTGCATTGTTTTGGGCAGCACTTGTTCAACTTTGACCAAAATCGACCAACCGAAAATTTTCAAGGGTACATACCTGTCGATTTTCATCAAAATTATCGAAAAAGAACAGAGGTATATACGTGTCGATTTTCATCAAAATTATCGAAATATTATCGAAAAAGAACAGAGGTCGATTCTCGTTTTTTCATTTTCAGTTTTTTGACCATATCTCCCAAACGGCTAGTCCTAGCGCGAGACTAGTTGCAGATTTAGAATCCTCGGATCATTTGCCATCAGAAAATGTGAAACTCCACCGCTTTCCACCAACAATTTTTTTTTCTCGCCCACTTCGAGACGCTGTATCTCGCGACATATCCATTTACGTTCCGAATCATTAGCGAACTGTAAATGCGATGATCCATTCCTATTCGAAAATATCATAAACTGACTTTCGAAAATGTGTCGTAATAACATTATGACGTACTGCCATAACAAAGTCACTGAGGAATACGAAAAATGAATTTATCTTCGCACTTTTAAATGCACAAAAGCGTCCACTTCTATTTAACAGGAATTAATGATTGTACACGTCAAATGTATACAATATGGGAAGTGTTGTTTGCATTTCTACTCTCGGAATTCTGCATTTAAATCGCGTACATGACCAGCATCTAATAGTCTGGATTATTTTTCTTATAACACAGGCGACATTTTCACCCGACAAGTCAACTTACGATTTAACACATTATGCTTTTGCCCCGAGCAGGGAAATTCGATTGAAAATGTAAATTATAAAGCATCTTCGTACAGGCGTTGGTCCAGCATCTCGCTCTGCTCCTTTGTCTTTGCCCCACGGGAGGCCTTTTTTTTAAATTTCTATACATCTCGCTGCAATATGTTGGATATATGCATCCTTGACCAATTATGTTGTTTAAGGTATTGAATAAATAGAAAATAAACTCATTTTCCTTGTTGTTGATGCACATATTTTTCTGATTGTGATTTTGTGATTTTGCTCTTTTAATTTCCTTAAACTTTTGGCACGAATTTGTTTTTAAACATTCATTTATACGGATTTTATATTTAACTCGTTGTAGATTTAGAATCAACAGATCATTTCCCATTAGAGAATATGAACACCAGAGTACTAGTTTTAATGATAACCGAATAGGTATCGCCATCTACATATTCGAGTATTAGTTGTGTGTCGACATCGACGATGAACGTACACACAAATTACACACTTTTTTTTATTCTCGTCGAACAAGGCGCCGAATTCAAGTTTAGCTACATTGTTCCGTAAACGCAATCGATTCTCTGCACATGCTATTTTATATGAGCATTTTCAATGTCACCTTGTACTATAAGTTGAAGCGTGAATATTAACTCCAGAATTTTTTTTTTGTTGGTTGAAGCGAGACTTCTTCCGTTTTCTGCGAAAGTTCTCTCTCGAATATTCGTTATCAACATCAACGTGTTTGTATTAACAGAATTTTATTTAAATACTGGTACACTTGTGGCCAAATAAGGCAAATCGCACATAAATGTATGGTATAAAAAGTTTAATAAAGGCTTTATTATTGTCCATTAGTTTGACTCGATTTTGTTCATGATAAATGGTCGCCTAGTCTTTGATGAAAATACGCTCGTTAGATGTCACTACTGTATACTAATTTGTAATTTATATATCATACATATTTTTATACAAATTATAAAAAAAAAAATCCAAATTAAATATTTAAAAAATTAAAATATAAGAAATGTATTTATGTAAATTTAAATTATATGCATACACTTTTTTTAATGATCATTAATTAATTTCAAATTAACATGGATAAAAGTATCATTTATTAAGATCTTTTTGTGACTTAAGTAACGATTTTAAATAAGATCGAAATAATCGTGCAGAAACCATTCGTTCTTATTTGTTGTGTTTTTGACTTAAGTTACTTAATTTCATGAGGGCTTTTTAAAATGCATATGATATATCTTGACAAGAGTTTGTTTACATATTATAAACGTCATAAAAATACGTTAAAATACAGTAATTTGTAATAAATTGTTGAAAGACTATGACCGTGTTTTAAGAAATACATTTTACTACAATCCACGCGTTATAAAATTAATTGTTGTCATCGCGCGGCATTTAGTAATTATTTTGTCATCGTTCCAGGAGAAACAATTATAAGCGAATGTTATGTCGATCTGGATTAAATCGATAGTTTAATTTACTTTTGGTTGTAGAAATGTAGCGACACAAAAGTATCGGACAAAAGAGTATTCTTTACATTTGCGAGGACTCTACCGCCGTCCAGTAAAGTCTCGAAAAGTGTGGTAGCGTTGCTAAAGGCCTTCCAATGGACGAAATTCGTGATGGTTTCGGGTTCACATCCCGCTTCCGGAAGCGAAGTACAGGAAGCGATCGAAGTAAGGAGCATTATAGGGTACTTCGTACATGGCTCGGAACCATTCGGCTCTCTCGGATTTGTCATATTGCGCGGCAAATTCAAAATATTACCTTCATGAATTAGTTTCAATTACAAATATACAACGGGTGAAAAAACATAAATGATACAAACATATTGTAATAATCGTTTCAGGAGACATTAGAACAAATGTGTGGGTCAAATAAAACATCCATTCTACAAAAAAAAAACATAGAATGCTTTTCAAGCTCAAATACACTCGTGTGCAAACAAGCATGCGCCCGAAGTAGTAACCCGAGAGAGCCGAATGGTTCCGAGACACGTACGAAGTGAACGGAATTTGTAAGTATTTGTAAGATGCACTTACAATACAACTTCATATGTGCTTATTTTACGATATTATTTAGGAACTGTCGGAAATCCATGGATTAACAGTAACGGAAACAAAATTGTATACGGATTATATTCCAAGGCATATCGAACAAATGGACAAGATCATATCGGACACGTACGCGAGAACCAGAGGTGCATATTCTCGAAGCAATTATACTTCTTAAACTCTTCAAATTAAATTACTCAGGTGTAAAATGATAGCCCAAAGTTTCGATTCGAAGCAATTATACACTTGGTTTAGTTTCGGGGCTATCCAATTACATTTCCAAATGCGCATCATCATTTAGTTTAGTTTATTCGAAATTGCGTTATTTAACGCATATTACACAGGGTGTCTGATAGATTTAAAAATACGCGCAATAATTTAACGAATTTCTAGTGTACGTATTCGTTGGGGAACATATAGCCTTAATTGATTTTATCAAATGCTTACAACGGCGCAAGTTACTGGAAACGGGCGATTATGTGGTCATTTCGGTGGACGATGAGATATACGATCCGAATCGAAAAATTAAAATAATCCAGCGAGGTATTGATAAAAAAATAAACACATTAGACGTTGCACGTTGAATTCTTTTATTATAAATTGCAGATTATTTGGACCCGTTTTTAAACGAATCGTGGGGCAACGTCAGCGATTATTTGGGATTTAGATCGGTGTTGAAGTTGACGCCATCGCATCAACAGAATCAAAAATACAAGTAAATAAATAGATTTGCAGCAATTTGTTATTTTGGTGTAATTTTTTATTTTTTTTGAAGATCCGTTTGTGAGAAAATCAAATCGTTGTCGGCGATGCCGCCTTTCTGTGTACCATACCACGCGAAAATATTTAATAGCATCACTGTGCGTAAAATAAACGTTCTTCTATAATAAAAAAATATATCGATAATGCCGATACAAGAAATAAACGGTCTTCTATAATTCTAAAAAATATATATTTTGCAATTTGTAGGTGCCGATACAAGCGGTCTATTTATACGACGCCATAATGATATACGCGCGCGCATTAACGCGTGTCTTCCGAGACAACGAAGACCCGCGAAACGGCACCGCGATTCTCCGACACATCGTCAATCGCAGCTACACCTCTATACAGGGCTACGATGTAATTATCTGCACAATTGTCCTTCTCGATATTAGAATTGTTTGTTTGTTTTTAAGGTTTATATCGACAAAAATGGCGACGCTGAAGGTAATTTCACCGTCGTCGCCTTAATGGACGATAACGAAATGAACGGCAGCTTGCGCATGAGCATGCAACCGGTCGGGTACTTCCAGTACAGTACCCAGGGCGGTACCCTATCCTCCACGCTACCGGTACCACGAAAAAAACAAATTTTCTTGCATAACTGATTGAATCAAATGTTACCTTGTGGTAGTTCATAGTACTTGGGTTTTGGGCCTATTTTACTTCATAGGGTTTGAAGAAAAATAACTTTGTTGTCATACCACTTTAAGTGGTACCACAATTTATAATTAAAATGGTTTTATAACTAACATATTTTCCTTCAAATCCATTTTAAAAATTTCTTGTCTAGCGTTAAAACTCGAGTCTTCGCGCGTTCTTCTTTAAAACTGAAAATTTCATATACAATCAGGTGTTTAAATACGTCGACAGTGCGCGACCGATTCAATGGGTGGGCGGTAGGCAGCCGAGGGCGGAGCCCCCGTGCGGGTTCGATGGTACCGGGTGCATCTACGAGCCCGATCTGCGCCTCATTATCGGCATTCTGATGTTTACTATTGTCCTAATGCTAGCCGCTTTATTTATACTCAAGTAGGTCGTTTAATAAAAAAAACAAAATTCGCACGATTTGTCAATTTATTGGTTGTTTTAAACAATCGAATAAAATGCCTTTCGTTTTTAATTTTAAAGGAAAAAAACAAAAACGAAATAGCACGCTGTGATATATGATTTACGTTATATTGTATAAAACATCACCTAAAAAACGTAACAATTTTTTTTATATGTTTATGTTAAATACTGGTGGTTTTTTTTTTTGGAAGGCACTATCGTTACGAGCTGGTATATCTTCCGTGGAAGATCTACATGAAAGTTATTATTATTATTCGATTGTTTAAACAACAATAAATTGACAAATCGTGCGAATTTTGTTTTTTAGGGAAGAGAAATAGTATACAAATTTAAATGTTATTTATGTTAAATACCCACGATTTTTTTTTCAAAGGCATTATCGCTACGAGCAGAAGCTCGTGTGTCTTCTGTGGAAGATCGACATGAAAGACGTCACGCTAATCCCAACAGACACGTCCAGTGGCAGCGACAACAATTCCGAAGCGCACATCTTGGTATGAACAATTTTTTCAATCAAGTGTAACGGATAAACAAGCGCTTGTTGATTTTAGACGCACGTGTGCCGTCGCAGCATCTTCCAAGGGCCGTCCAGTAGCATGACGGATGCGTCCGATTCGAGTCCGAAGCGCGCGTATACCAACATCGCCATCTACCGGGGCAATATTGTCGCCATCAAACAGATCCATAAGAAAAGTGTCGATCTGACGCGATCGTTGCGCAAAGAGTTGAAACAGGTACATCAGCTTAGACGGTACATTACTCAACTTAGACCCTCGTTTCTCTATTTTCTCTATCTATTTTCTCGGTACATTCTTTGCAGATTCGCGACATACGTCACGAGAATCTAACACTTTTTATAGGGGCTAGCGTAGATCACGGACAAATCGCCGTCTTGAACGCTTATTGCGCCCGAGGATCGTTAGAGGACATTTTAAATAACGACGATCTTCGCTTGGATAACATGTTCATCTCGTCGTTAGTCACCGACTTGTTAAAAGTATTTAAAACGTCCGATATCATTGCGAATTCGATGTATTTTTGGATCTATTTGATGTATTTCTAATTTCAGGGCCTCATCTATTTGCACGACTCCGAAATACTATCCCACGGCAATTTGCACTCGAGGAATTGTCTCGTGGATGGCCGATGGGTGCTGCAAATATCCGACTTTGGTCTGCACGAATTCAAAGGTGCAATTATAGAGAAATTGTATAATTTGTGTCCGAAGTTGATTAATAGATTTTCGTTGGTTTTTTTGGACCCAATCTTTTTTTCTTAACCAATATTAGATTTTCGCCAACGTTTCGATTTATTTGGCGAGTATCTTAACAAAAAGATTGGTCTTATTATCGCAAAAAAACAACGAAAATCTATGTGTAGAGAAATTATAAACCGATTTATTTAGCGGGTCAGGAAAATGTTGATCCAGACAATAAGTGCTGTAGAAAATTGCTGTGGAGGGCCCCGGAATTGCTAAGGGACCCAAATTCACCAAGCAGGGGCTCTCAGAAGGGTGACGTTTATTCGTTCGCGATTATATTGTACGAAATATTGGCCAGAGCCGGGCCATGGGGGGACGTTCAATATACTACAGAAGGTATTTTATATGTATAAAAAATATTATATACACACACAAAAAATAGTTACTCGAATCAAGAGAAAAATGTTTACTCGACATTGTTGATTCATCAAAATGACCCAATGGAAGTGAATCGTTGTTTTGTGTGTACAATAAAAATTTGCATAAGTTGCATGAAAATTACAATGAAAAATTGCAATTTTTTTTGCAGAAATCGTGGAAAAGGTGAAAAAGGACCCAGTTGACGTGCCATTTCGACCGTCTTTAGAGCGCTTCGGCACCGCCAATTACATCACCAAGTGCATCAAAGCTTGTTGGCACGAAGAGGTCGATATGCGACCCGACATTCGATACGTTCGCGTACTTTTAAAGGAGATGCAGGTTAGCTAAACAATAAACGAGCCACTCGAAGCGATGGTACTGATAATAGAAATATTTCCAGTCGGGTCTAAAACCGAACATTTTCGACAACATGTTGGCCATTATGGAGAAGTACGCGTACAATTTAGAAGGTCTCGTTCAAGAGCGCACCACGCAATTGATGGAGGAAAAAAAGAAAACGGACGCTTTGTTGCATAGAATGTTGCCCAAGTATGGCTTTTTTTCTCGCTCGAACCACAAAAAAAGCAATTTTGTATATTTTATGTGTTTTTTTTGCCCATACTGTTGACCATTATTTTGTATATTTTACAGGTCCGTGGCGCATTCGTTAAAACGCGGCGACAAAGTCGAAGCGGAGAGCTTCGATTGCGTGACGATTTATTTCAGCGACATTGTCGGTTTCACGGAATTAAGCGCTGTCAGTACGCCACTCCAAGTCATCGATCTATTGAACGATCTGTACACGTGCTTCGATTCGATCATTTCGCATTATGATGTGTATAAGGTTAACAAAATTAAATTGAAACAGAACAAATGAATTGTTTTATCGCGATATACAATTAGGTAGAAACGATTGGAGATGCTTATATGGTGGCCAGCGGGTTGCCGATAAAAAATGGCAATTTACACGCCGGTGAAATAGCGTCGATGGCCCTACACTTGTTGGGCAAAATTAAAAAATTCGATATTAAACACAGGACTGCTGAAATACTTCAGTTGAGAATTGGCATACATTCAGGTGCTATTTTAATTGCATTTTTTTAACTTGTACTATTAAAAAAATATTATAAAATAGGTCAATGCGTGGCTGGCGTCGTGGGCCTGAAGATGCCCAGGTACTGCTTATTCGGCGACACGGTAAATACGGCGTCCCGCATGGAATCTTCAGGTGCCGCGTTCAAAATTCACATATCCCAAGCCACGTACAATTTATTGCAACGTTTGGGCGGCTACAGATGCGAAGAGAGGGGTTTAATAACGATCAAAGTACTGTTCTTTTTGTTTCAAATAGCGTGCATTTGTTATATTTTCAGTGGTGGCTCGTTCTAGGGGAAAGGTGAAATGTTGACGTACTGGCTGGTGGGCGAAGAGCCGGGCAGGAGGTTGGCAAGGATTCGCGAGGGGATCCTCGGCGGGTCGCTTCTGAGCAGCTTGAGCTCGGATAGTAAATTTTTTTTAATTAGCCCCTGTAATTTTTCAATTATTTATTGTTATTTATGGAGGTGCGAATGGTGCAGTATGTACCAAAACGAGCCCCGCGAAGTACCCAAGTACTATAATTAGTAATTATAATATACTTACGTCAATTTACATTTAAAATATATATTGAATATATATGAATACGTTTATGTGTATGCTAGACTAGACAATTAGACTAAATGATACTGTTAGATTAAATAAGATTTTAAACATTTCTATTCGCAGAAGTGTTAATGCCCCCGATTGTTTTACAATTATCTTATGCTTGAGTATCAGCGATGCAATTCGCAATAACGTAACGAATAATTCGTTTGAGAATACAGAATATATAATTCAGTACAGGGAATATTGAATTCACTCTGATGAATAATTTAAATTAAACGATTAGCCAAGCCTAGTAGATAGGGTACCATGAGCGTAGAATCAAAGCAATTGTGTATTACTTCATACAATAAAAAACATATACATATACATTTTATTCAGGGTTAAGCGAAACGCCGGATCTTTTAAGAAGACCGTCCACCAAATTACCGGACAATATATGGATCGCCCAGGGCAGCAGTTGCTCCCTATTCCACCTACACCATCGCGCCCGAGAAGCGTACTCGATCAACTTCAATGAGGTACGTATTATTTGTGTCGCACTAACACACATCCCCCCAAAAAACTGTCAACTAGACGTTAGAATCTAGGATAGTACTGTACAGCGAGCGGTCCGATCGTTTTCGCACAACAATTTCGCGCGCGGTAAGTGACATCATCGTCCAAGACACACCACACTATTATCACTGTAAAGTGCGCCGTTTCAGCTGTAGCATGATGTATTTCTTTCGATTTTAACGCGTGCGCCTGCGCAGCGGACATGTCGAATAATAAGCGAAGACACAGTCAGGCGGACGAGGTACTGCCAGAGTCGCCGTACTACCTGCGATCGAAACGGTTCAAGAAGAGCACGTGCGACGCGGACACGTCTACAACAGCAATCGAACAGATTGGAAGGGTTTATCTCTACAGCTATAGATCCCGTGAAACGTTTATGAATTTGCCCAACGAACTGTTGCGGAATATCTTCAAATATATCGATTTTGAGGCGCTGGGTTCGATTGTCATTTTTTTTTACTAGATTCGTTTTGTTGGATGGGGTTTTTTTTGTAGCGTCGGTGGTGAGGCTGGTAAATAAGCGCTGCATGCAGATTGTGCAGAATATTTTGAATGTCAGCTTTATGCGTTTGGACGCGCATTTTTTGGCGATCAAGAAAATGTTGAATTACTCGTTGAAACATGCGCAGGAAGATCTGGAGCGCAAATGCATGTGTAAATTATTGAACGTCTTAGAATTGGTGCAGTTTCACGTTAGTACCGAACGAATGAAATAAAACGAAGCTGGCATTTTGTAGCAGCGACAATTTGTTTTAGTACTGCATAATAAAATCGTCAATTTGGAGATATACCTGCAATACAGTTCGATCGACGAATTTACGATGTATGTACGGAGGAACAATTTTGGATATTTGCTACAGATTGTGCAGGAATTTTATGATGAGCCCCGACAAAATATATTCGCCGTTAATCATACGAGATGTACGCAAATGTTGTAAATTAGACGAACTTTAGAGGAAATAAAATAATAAATAAAGAACTTTAGGAGAAAAAACATACATTTTTTTTTTGTAGTACTTGCCGGAAGATGTGCGCGAAATCTGCCAACAGGCGAAAAAGTTCACGCTCTGCTTCGATCGCATCTCCGAGCTGCCATTGAACAAGTCCGTGTTCATTTCGGGCGCTAAAGTTGTCGATATATTGGACTGCGCCTCGCAGGCGAAACGGGAGGTGCTGTATAGAAAGCAGATTGGGAACACGCTGTTTTTAAAAGTATACATTGATTATGCACGATCAAAGTCGGCGTATTAACAGATTTCGCGCGCGATTTTTAGCTGAAATATTATTTCTCGAACAGTTGGTTTATCGCCCTGGACATTGCGGAGGACAAATGCAAAGATTGGCAGGAGCAGATGCGATTGTTGTACATGCGCATTCGCAGAATTGTCGTCAGCCACACCGAGATGAACTTGGAATATGCGCAAATGAAACGTGAAAACGATATTTACAATAATTTATCGTACCGATTGAGGAGTCCCATAAATTCGGTATACACTGGCTTCGGAGAGGTCGAAGACAAGTTCTTCTTTTACGGCGTTATGAACCGAGGTTCGAAAAAAAAAACCTTTTTTAACTAAACGCGCGTCTAACAAACTCCCGTACCACAGGAGCGTATCTGTCGAAATTCCAAGACTTCCATCGGACGCCCCAACGGCACTTCGACGACCCAGAGGCGGCCGACTCCGACGAGAGCTTACAGTCGGACGACGGCCAGCTGGGCCTGACCGTTACGGTGACATTACGGTGCCCGGTGTTGTTGGCGCCCGCGCTGGCTTTGGACGAATGTTGCGCACAGCCGATGATGGGCAATGAGCTGGATGACAATATGTCGACGGCGAAACGGTTGCGGGGCCTCTTCGATATGCAAATTGAGTTTGTTTGCCCCGCCGGGGAAAGGGCGAGATTGCCCACAAAGTACATTGGCCACGTGAAGGGCAGAAGATGATTTTGTCGGGGATGAAATGTATTTTATATCGATCGCGCCTACAACGGATTTTATTTATATATTAATGATTTTTTGTACATGTATAACTAGTTGATTTTAATTTCTGTAACATGAATATATTTTTTATCGTATTTGAAATGATTGATGTTTCATTTTCTGTTTAACACTTAACGAACGGCACACGTAGATTTACGTTTTTTTTTTCACGCTAACTTCCTAAGATGGGCCAAGTAGATTTACGTTTTTGCGCGTATTTTGATTGTTTATTTAATTCCCTCAAAAGTTCGCGGAAATGGAGAAAGATTTAAAAAACAACAGTCGGCCGTTAAGTGTTAATGTGTATTTAAAATTTTCCATGTACAGAAAATATTTTGTTTTAGGACATTCACGAAGAGAACGAACAATTTTGGGAAGACCGAAGTTCAGAGCGAAATATATTGTGGACAAATAGAAGAATAGTAACGAAACAAGAACAAGGACCCAAATCAGCACCAGCTATTTCTTTTAAAAACACCGCAGATATATAAGTTTAATTTCACATATATATAGATTTAGGAAACAAATATAAGAAAATCCTGTATCTATTATTAAAAAAATACAGAAATAACTTTTTTTTTGCCCAAAATTAGATTTTTGTAATTTTTAAATTGCCGCCTTAAATTTCGTCCAAAATCAAATTTAAATTTCAACAATGGATAGAAGTTTCCTGATACAAGCGTAGTCATGGTAATATATCCATTTTCAATGGGCGCTCAAAATGTCTTGCGTAATGGTGACGCTGCATTTTTAACGCAATTGTCATCGGCAAAGAAGAATTGTGCGGATACCAAAATATTTTCCAGAGAAAAAACGAGAAATTTTTATATAAAATTGCTCCAAAAGTGGTGGTTTATTTGCAAATAAAGTTGCGCGAACAGCTTGTAAGAGGTGTATCTGAAAATGGCATCAGGTTCTGCAAATCCATTGCGACTTGCCCATGGCGCAAAAAAGAAGGCACCGAAAGAAGAGGTCTGTTTTTATATTTTATATTTCCACGAAATAAACATAGCATTTTTTTTAAACAGCTCGACGATGAAGAGCTAATAGTCGAACTAAAAAACCTCGTCGACATTATTCTGGTAAGTCAGCCTAAAATATTTTCTAAACGAAAATCGAAGCTAATGCGCGAATACATTAATTCCAAGGGCGGAAATTCGACGCATCTGCCGCAAACCCTAAAATCGCTTCGTAGCCTGTTACGGAACGCCACCGCTTCGATGACGTCCGTACCGAAGCCGCTCAAATATCTGGGGCCCCACTACGAGGCGCTAAAGAATGCCCACGATGCGATCAGCGACACCGCCATGAAACAGCAATTCGCGGACATATTGTCCGTACTTTCGCTGACAGCCGCTCCAGAGGATGTCACGAAATCGAGCTTGGAATGTCTCAAATATTGCATGATGGGTTCGGGCGATGAAGAAGTGCTTTTTGGTGGTGATAAACCATTTTTTTTTTGTAGGTACCATGTTGCGTGTCGGTGATTGGGGACACGAGTACTTGCGACAACTAGAATCGGAGATTATCGAGCAATTGATTCGGTGTCCCCGAACGGAGGCTAAGATCGAGAATTTACTCAAAGATATTGTGGCCTATAATTGTAAAAAAACAAATTAAATTTCGGGGAGCTTTTTTAATTGATGTATTTTTTAGGTCAACATCACGCTGAGATCCAAGCGTGCGATTTATGTATGGAAATAGATCGATTGGATCTTTTGGATCAATATATGGATGGCACGATATTCGAAAGAGTGTGTCTGTACCTGTTGGCGAGTGCCAAGTTCGTAGAGGAACTGGAAATCGCTAAAGTAAAATAGTTTAATGAAAATCGTACAATTTTTTCTAATAAGGAAAAAATCATTGGCAGGTAGTTAAATTCGTCGGTGATTTGTACGTGCGATTCGGTGAATATTCGAAGGCATTTATAGTCGGCATTCAACGAAACGACAAGGCTATGGTGAACGAAATATTTCATCGCGTTTCCGATCCGTAAGACATTTCTCAAATTATAACAAATAATTTATCGGCTTGTGTTTAACTGCTTACCAAATTTAATCAAAATATGCATAGCAAAAAATAATTTCGTTCCCCGAAAATTGTAAATGTTCACCAATTTTTACTCCATATTTAATCATAACTAGATATTTACTTCTTGTTACTCTATTATATTATTTGCCACCGAAAAAACTTATTGTTTCTCAAAAATAGTAAATGTTCGCCAAATTTTAGACGATATCTAATTTTAAATTAATAACCAGATATTGACTTCTTGTTAGTCTCTTTTATCATTTAGCAAAATAATATTTACCAAACGTAAGACTACATTTAAAAAATTATCACTACAGTGTTAAGTAATAGTATAAAAAATATCGCCCAAATACCGTAACTCAAAGCATTAAGTAGCTAGATGCGCATTTCGAAGGCTATGCCTCCATCTTCAGTAGCACAAGATAAAAACTAAATAAAATACCTCTGTCACGAATCAAAGGTATTTTATTTAGAGTATAGCAATCACGATTCGTGACAGAGTAATTTTATTTCGTTTTTATCTTGTGCTACTGAAAATGGGGGCATAGCCTTCGAAATGCGCATCTAGCTACTTAATGCTTTGAGTTACGATATTTGAGTGATATTCTATACTAGTAAGTTTTAAAACGGGGAAAATGTAATCATAATTATGTTCTTTCTTGTGATATTGGAATTGAAATTAAAATTAATAATTCATGACTAAAGTTCCTTTTCTGACCAAAATATAACAGTAGTAATACCCAAGTATACATTTGATGAATATTTACTAAATTCGGTATAAACATTTTTTTTTTTAGTACAGTGATTAGGTTCAGAGTTTAATTTGGTAAACATTTAATTCGATGCATAATTTATGTTTTTTTTTTTTATATATATAGTTTGCTAACAAAACAATTGGCGTTTATAGCGGCCCGTCAATTGTTCCCTATCGAATTGGACGAAAATATTCGGGATCGCGATGACATTTCGAGTATTTTGAGCAATTCGATGTTAAGTACGCACTTTCTACATTTCGCCCGAGAAGTACTCGTAAAACAAAAAAAATATATATAAAAAAAAATGTTTGTCATTTAAAAAATATTGCAGCTTGATATTATGGAACCGAAAATCCCGGAGGATGTATACAAAACATGGCTAGAGCCGAATAATACGCACCGATTGAGCGTTTTGGCCGCCGATACGCAATTAGGTCGATTCTTTGATCAAATTAAAAAATTTGAATTAAAAAAATTTTTTTAGATAGTGCCAGACAGAATCTAGCCTCGTCATTGGTGAATGGATTCGTTAATGCCGGTTTTGGTGCGGATAAATTGTTGGTGGGCGAGGCGGGGAACCGCTGGATCTACCGCAACCGAGATCATGGGATGCTTTGCGCCACCGCCGCATTGGGTCTGATACATTTATGGGACGTGGATGGCGGCTTAACGCCCATAGATAAATACCTGTATTCTAAAGAAGATATGGTTAATTATATTTTTTTTAATTCCGTGATGTTTTATTACCAATTTCATTTATAATATGAATTACCACAAAGTTGAGCGTACAGCACATCTTCGAGTGTCCTTTTTTTAGATCAAGGGCGGCGCTCTGTTGGCTTTGGGCTTGGTCAATTGCCGCGTCCGTAACGAATGCGATCCAGCGCTAGCGCTACTAGCCGATTTCGTGACGGAACAGAATCAAACGCTAAAAGACAGCGCCATATTTGGTTTGGGGCTCGCCTATATCGCCACAAATCGATCGGACGTGCTCGATTTGTTACAGCCGGCTGTAGATGCGGCGACCAATGCCGAAGGTTTCGCTATGGCCGCTCTTAGTTGCGGTAACAATCGCCCCCTTTTAATACAATCACCCCGTCTTCATCGCAGCCGATTAATAATATAATTTTTTTTAATTATCACGACGGTGTTAAATATTAACATAAATATCACCCAAATACCGTAACAAGCATTTAGTAGCTATATGTACATTTCGAAGGCAATTTTTTTTTGCAAAGAGTCTCGACGTATTTTTTATTTCAACCAATAAATACATTGTCGACGACTCTTCAGGTCTTGTGGGCTTAGGATCATGTAATGGCGACATAGCGACGGCAATTGTCAGCAAATTGGTCGATTGGAAGGACAACGCGGAGCTGTTTAATTCGCCACACATTCTATTGGCCCTTCTGGGGCTGGCGTTGCTATTTATCGGGCACCGTGAAGCCGTCGAGACACCCATGGAAGCGGTCGATGTGTTAGAGGAGCCGCTGAATAGTGTCGCTAAAAGTTTATTGCAAATGTGCGGATATGCTGGTTAGAAACATATTTTTAAAAAATATATATGTATTTGGTTGAATATTGCGTTTCTTGTAGCTACCGGGGATGTTTGCATAATTCATGAATTTCTGAGGAATAGCGGTACGAAAGTTGACGTGGACCCAAAGAAGGGCACCCACGAACCGGGCACCGATAACAAACACGATAAGGGCGCCGGGAAAAAGAAGCTATTCACGTGGGAACCCGCTTTAGCGCAAAGTATTGCCGTTATCGGTGATTAAAAATTGTTTTTATGAGGATTTTGAATCGGAAATTTACAAAAAAATATGTTAAGGTCTCGGTTTGGTGTCGATGGGTGAAGAAGTCGGCTGTGAAATGTCGCAGCGTCTATTGGGGAGCATTGGGAGTTACGCGGATCCGGTGGTACGTCGTTCGGTACCGCTGGTGGTCGCCCTTACGTCCGTCTCTAAACCGCATCTGCCGTTGGTCGATTTACTTGTCAAATATGCGCACGACAATGATGAGAAGGTATTTCATTGTCTAATTATTTTTACAACAAAGCGTAAAACATGACTAGCTTCATAAATAATATCGCATTCAAAATATCGCTTGATTTTAGCCAGACAATTTTTTTTTTTAATATCTAGGAAACTACATACTAAACTTTAAAAAATAATACGTTTTTTGAATTATTAATTCAAAACCTATAAAAATCTTTTGAAATTAGTTTCCTGTTATATGCTTCTTCAATTATTTTTCCGGTTCGTTTCGTAAAATACCACTACACGTAGATTTCGGTGAATGCCATTTTCGCATTGGGCGTACTCGGTGCCGGCACGAATAACGCCCGTTTAGCGGCATCGCTACGTCAGCTAGCCGTCTTCCATTCGCGCAACAGTCCCGAACTATTTATGATCCGTTTAGCGCAGGGTTTGGTACATCTCGGCAAAGGCACGATCACATTAAGTCCACTTCACACGGATCGGCAATTGGTGGACCATTGCGCAATCGCTGGTAATTTTATAATATATATATATATATATATATATATATATATAGCAACTGCCAAGTAAAAATCAATAACATTAATAATCCGTTCTAAATTCTGATCCCTTTCTTCCAAGATAGCAATTATATCGCCGGGATATAAAAAGTATTGTATATATTATTACCCACCAAATACCGTAAATCAAAGTATTAAATAGCTAAAGGCTATACCACCCCCATCTTCAGTATAGCACAAGATTTAAAAAATACCTAAATAAAATACCTAAATAAAATACCTCTTTCACCAATCGTAATTACTATGCAATTATTATTACTAAATGATTTTTTTTCGTTAGGTCTATTAATTCCAATAATCGCCCTTCTAGAGCCGAATAGTTTAATATTGGCATCGCACACGCATTTATTGTACGGTTTAGTGGCGGCTATGCAACCGGGCATACTATTGACCGTAGATGAAAATTTGGAGCCTATCTCTGTATTGGTCAGGGTAGGGCAGACGGTAGATATCGTCGGTAAAGCTGGCACGCCGAGGTACGTTCAAAATAATTGTTTAAAATGTAAAAAAAAAAAACAGATTTTTTTTAGATCAATCGCTGGCATTCATACGCACACTACGCCGGTTCTGCTCGCTACAGGTAATTGTTTTTTTTTTATGTACGATTGGTTTATACATGACCCATGTCGAAATTGTCTTGCACATAAAAGATTTTGCTTTTTTCGAGGATTTATTTATTTGTTATTAATTTTCAAGGGGAACGTGCGGAACTAGCCACGCAAGCTTTCAGTGTTGTGGGGCCGGCTTTATGCGGTGTATGTATCGTTAGGAAAGAAGAGGATATGGAACAACAAGAAGACGCCGCTTAGTCAATATTAATTATTAGATCACCTTATTTAATAATAAAATTTCGTTGATATTTTTAACCGTGCATTTTGAGGTATTCCATAAAACAATGTGTTTTTTGCAAGTAAAATAAATTAAAATAAAATGTATACTGTTTTTAATAAAACAATTTAAAATGTTGTAAAAATAGGCAACTTGTACAACATTCGAGTGCATATATATATATATATATATATATATGTGTCATATTATAAGTCGCATAAATGCCGTTATTTAATGCGTTTTGAAGAATCTAAATATTTTGTTTTAATATAACGAGGCTTAGTTATATATATATTGTTTCTTTTTAATAAAGCAATTAAATATTTTTAATATAGGCAATTGTACAACATTTGTGTAGGTATATGTGCCTATATGCCAGATCAAAAATCCCATGCACAGTTGCCATATCGAATCTAAATGCTGGCATTTAAATATATAAATAATTTCTTAAATGTAACGAGATTTTGTATAAATAATAAACCAAAAAAATAGTACGTTTGCAGACCCGATTTTCTAAACACGAACATTCTCTCCATTCATTTCATACATTAATTTGATTATAGTACATTTGCTTAGGGATATATAATATATTTTTTGATTTTTCGTTATATTATATACAGAAGAAAATATTCACAGTATTGCGTTTCAATTTACAAAAAAGGAAAACTTAAAAAAGGAGAAACGAAAATTCCACATATTACATTTCTTCTTTTTTCTACTATTAGCTTAATTAGCGAATGAGTTGAGTGAAAAAAAAAAAATGTTATTAATTTATTATTATTATTAGTGCAAAGGTAATAATAATATATTTACTATATAGATAGGTACTAGTTTATAGGTAGTACTTTAAATATAGACAATTTAATTAGAAATGTTCAAAAAGTTGATTCTCCATAATTTTGCATACAATTCTTGTTGTTTTTATATATTAGTATCATGATGAAATTTTTGTCGATTTTTTTTTTATAGTTTTATTAAATATCGAAAAATTTTAATTGACTGATACGAAATTTTAAAAAATAGTTGTCGCGAGAAATCTTTAATAATTTTTTTTTTTTTAATAGTTAATTTGAGAAGAGATTATTTATTATTATTATCATTAAACAAGAGTACCGGTATACAGGTTGTTGCGAAATTATTTTTAAAATCGAATTTTTCGCGTTTTTTTTTTTGTAAATCTCGATAGTTATTTATCAAAGACATCCAATAAACAATTTTTGATTAAATATTATTTGCCTGGCGTTGTTTATTTATTTTTTATTTTCTAAGTGTGCAACACAAAAGGCGATTTTCCATACACATTAATTTTCTTTCCTGCATTTTATAAATGCAATATTTATTTAAACTACATTCTGCTGACTAAATATGCGTTTTTCTGCTTGCGTTTTGTAAGCTCATTATTCAACTATTAATCTACGTTATGTTATATAGTTTTTTTTATGGGTATGAGCACAAATCTTACTGTCTAACTATAATACAAAGAATTTTAATTTTTTTACTTAAAAGAAAAAATCTCGATGCAAGATATTATTTTAAATGTTTGAGATTTACCAAAAAAATAAAAAATGTTTTATATGACGGCAAATTTTTGTTTTGGAAACTATTTTTTTAATTAACGTAGGTACGTAATAACTTACTTATATAAATAATATCCTATTTTCATTAAAAATTCAATATTTATAACCTTCAATATTGTAAATTAGTCAACTTCACGTTGTCAATAAAAAATAAAAATAAAGCAGTAATAAAATCAGTTTGTTCCTTCGCTCCTCATATATTTAACTGTAGCATGAGGGCGATCGATTCAAATCACATTTATACTTTTTTCGTAATCAAAAAGTATTCGGCTGAGGAAATAACGTATGACATAACAAAACTTTGGACGCCGATTAAAATTTAAATATAAAAAATAGCAAATTTATTTATGTCCAAAGCTGCCGCTCTACGCCCTTAATTTTTCATTTGTAGAAAAAAAATCAGAAACGTAACAATAGATTGTTTTGTTTTGCTTAATTATTGTATTAACTTTTTAGAATATCTTTTAAACCTTGGCTAAAAAAAATCATTTGTTATACTAATAATAATACAACAATTTGACGCACGCGTATCGTTGAAGAAACAATACCGCTACTGCTGCTGACAGATGCGCACATTGACAGTTGTTGCAGTTGACATGTTGTGACAGATGACACAATTAGCGACATTCCCACACTTTGACAGTCTGATCAACACTCCCAGATACAACAAACGGCCGCGTTTTGTGGAAATCTATTCGTCCATCACAGAATTTAAGATATCCATTAATAAACCAATCTCAGAACTGACAGATATCCATTAATAAACCAAATGTCAGAACTGACAACGTAGTCAAAGCAATTGCGGCGCACAGATTGATAATTTTTTTAAAGGAAGAAACGTAAACGTACAATGTTTTATATCACAATTATTTCTATTCCCTAATATGGAATATCACAACATAACGGCAAAATCTATCTTTTTTTAATAAAAAAAATTACCGATATCGAATTAGCAGGCCAATATTTTGCACAAATCACCGGAAGTGTTATAAAGTAGCGCAAAAAAAATCGACATAGAAACATGTGTACGTACCGATAGATGTGCAGAAGTGCCTGTGCGCCTCCAGTGTTTTCATACAGCGTTTATTTGGCAAGTCCCACACGCGCACCGTTTTATCGTCGCTCGCCGATACGAGATACTTCCCGCCCGGATGGAAAGCCAAACCCCGCACCCAATTATCATGGCCGGATAGTTGCATCAGACACAAGCCCGCCGACGCGTCCCATATCCTAACATATATACACTCCGCTTGTGATACAAGACAAATATAAAATAATTTTGCATCGTGTTTTATTACTCCAATTTGGTAGCATTTAGTGATTTGAAAAACAACTGCTGTAAAAATGGCTACTCTTTAAATTAGGCAGCTTTGCCGTGTTGTATATTAGAAAATCACTCACCTGATAGTCTTATCTCTACTACCACTGGCAACGAACGGCCCCGGATGCACACCACCACCACCACGCAACCCTAACCTATTATCGACCACCTGACCACCGCCGGCCGAGGCGAGCGCCTCGTTCACATAGCCGGTGGTGGCCTCCGGTGCCCACGCGACACACTCGACCACGTGCTCGTGCGCGCGCAGCTCATGCCGACATTCGCGCGTGCCAATGTGCCAGATGCGGGCGGTCTGATCGTTACTGGCGGTGGCCAATAGTTGGCCGCACGGTGACGCGCGCACCATACGCACCCAGTCACGGTGGCCGGTGAACGTCGTCACGCAATAGCCGGAGCTCACCTGAAATCGAGCACGTTTTGATGACCGATTGCTAATAAAACTAAAAACAAGGTCAATGAAAGAGTATAGTGTGTGTGTGTAGTGTAGGTGTGTGTGAATTGGGTAAGGAATAATTTATAGTAAAAAAAATTGAAGGAAAATGCTTTTATTAAAACGTATTAAAAAGGAACAAATAATTTGAATACCAGCCTAAATGACTAAAAATAAAAGCGTGGGGCTTAAAGTATATATTATTTAATATTATTTAATTCTGAATATTAAAAGTTATGCAAAAACTAATTGCTGAAGTAAGCATGACTTTGTCTTGACCTTTAATCTGGTTAGATTTCTGGGCAGACTTTGAATTGAGCAATTAGACTGTTCTAAACTAATAAACAAGGACGCTCTAGCGGAATGCGAAAACCATTGTATCAAAATACGTAAGCATTATTATAAAAAGAACAATTCCACGAAATAAAAGGGTATTAATTTTTTTTCCTTTTTAGTACATTTTAATAAGTTTTTTTTAATTGTGAGGTGACATTTAGGAGGGAAATGAAGGTAGTTGAGGAGAGATCCAATAGATGGCGTGCTATTTCCAACGAATCAAAACTAAAATTAAATCGCAACAACTAATATGTTAGATACGATTTGATTGGATTACCTCCCACATCTTGACAGTTTTATCTCGACTGCAGGACAGTAGAAAATCGCCGGCTGGCAGGAACGTGACGCCGGACACGTTGTGATCGTGGCCGAGCATCGTACGCACACAATCGTACGTCTGCGTGAAATCCCACAGTTTTATGGACATGTCCGCCGAACAGGACGCCAACACTTTACCCTACACACAACATGCAACATATGTTAAAAACCTTTAACATTATTAATGAAATGCGCATCTAGCTAATAAATACTTTGTGTTACGGTTTTTAGGTGATGTTTTATACAATTATTTAACGCCGTAGTATCGATTTTATAATTATTAATGAATTCTAAAGAATTTTTTACAGCGAAACTATCGAAACAAAAAATTTGTCCTAACTGAGGTATATATAGAAGACAAACACGTAGACATATTGAAACTAGATCTATAAGGCACATTTAGTTCATTTCCGACATTAAATAAAAAGGATAAAAGTGCTGTAGCCGAACATATACATTTTGATCATTCAGGTCATCCTAAATTGCTTAAATGTGTTTTGAATTATTCTTGAGTCGAAAGCTTATATACATGCATAAATCGAAATCAAATTTAATGAATTTAGATTCAGGCCCGATTCCATCTAATCTATTTAATTTATTTAACAATGACTATTTTTAATTTTACTTGTGGTTATTTTTGTTTTGACAAACCACTATTTATTGTTGCTACTTGTTAGTTTCGTTAATCGTTAATTTGTATCGTTCAAAATATTTATGTCATATTTTGAAATACTTGTCATCATGTTGACGTCTTTATTTAGTTGTATATTGCAATCCCCGATGAGTGACATTTATAGGTGTTTTATTTATTTATTTTTATCTTGTGCTGTACTGACGATAGGGATATAGCCAGCGAAATGCGCATATGGCTGTTAAATGATTTTTTGGGGGTATTTGAATGATATTTTATACAATTATTTAAGACCGTAGTGATAATTTTTAAAATCTACGTCGTATAATGATTTCCTTACGTGAGCATCGAACGCGATATCCTGTATACTGTCCGTGTGGCCCTTCAATGTGCGCTCGTATTCGCCGGTCTCAAAGTCCCACACTTTGATCGTGGCGTCCTCGCTGCTTGACACCAGCACACTGAACACCGGATGGAATATGACGCGAGTGACGGGCGCCCGGTGCCCGGACAGACAGAAGCGCTCCGGTGGCCGTGGTATCCATTCAGTCGGGCTGCGTTTGCCCCGCGTGGGCGCACCGTCGATGAACTCTTTCTCCGCCTCGGACAGTTTCGATTCCAGCTCCATCACCTTCTTCTGTAGCCGTATAACGGACGTCCATTTCTTTTCGAGAAGACCGCCGAATTTACGCTCCACCTCGCCGGGCATGTCCGCCTCCTTCTTGAACGCCTCCAATGCGTCCATGTAGCCGTTCGAGCTCAGATAATCGGCGATCGCTTTGTTGCTGCGTAAACAATTCGTAAATCCGTACAAAAATTGTTTATAAAAGCGTTTGAAAGATGCAAGATTTTCCAGCTATCGTAAACAAATTCATCGTACATAAATTATGCAAAAATTGATTTTTTTACGATATTTAAAAACATGGTACTCGTGTGTTTCTCAAAATCTTTAAAATTGCATATTTGGTTCCGATGACATCATTGATCGATAAAATTTTGTATTGAACGCGTAGTTTTTAAATATTAATATCTCCCAAAAAAAATACGTTCGCCAGTTTTTACGTGCGTGTTGGCCTTCTACATTTGAAACGATAATAAGAAAATATTCCGAACAATTTATTTAAACTAATACGAATTGAGAGAAAGTGAAGCGATTTAATATAATAATCATCCTGTTAAAAATCGTTCAATTCGAATTTTTAATAACTTATCAACATTCCTACAAATTTAGGTAATTGAACTTACAATTTAACACAACATAAAAAAAAAACGAAACGAGAACAGATTTATGAATACAGCTTTATGCAGATTTCTAACTCAAAATTTCAGCAATTTTAACAAATATGTTCGATTTCTATATTTTCTTAGAAAAAAATTATTTAAATCATTTAATAATCAATAAATATGCCCGTGAAAATTGAAAGTACGAAATTTTAAAAAAAATTAAATCGTCTATCGAAGGGGTTGAAAAATGGTATTTTTTTTCAAAGAAAACTGGCGCCAGCTAGTTATTTACAAGATATCGATTTGTGGAGACCTTGGCGTCCGAAACGACGCCGGATGACGTCACGTGCATTCTACATCTAACATAATGAAAAGAAGTATTGATTGAACCAACTGATGGAAAACACCCCCTATAAACACTGGTGATTAAAAAAAAATTAAGGAGTGCCGGAAAGAAAGAAACTTACAGCTCCTCGCGCTGCCGTTGAGATAGCACCATTTTCATGTTAGTAGATCCGGGGCTTCGCAATACCGGAAACGACTATTGCATGTGCCCTGAAAATTCAAAAGAAATCACCCTGTACAATGATCAAATAAAATATTTATATTGCATAATGAAATTTTGCGTTAATATAAAACATGCAAAGAAGAATTCAATTTTATGACAAATAAGTGATGCAAATTGAGTTCATCAATAATCTCCAGCAAGGTTGTAATAATCACACAAAACACCGTGTACGTAAATGCCTTATGTACCAGCAAAAGCCGAACATCGGCGATAATTACAATTTCTTATAACTGCGTTTAAACTTCACTGCATTATGCAGATGGTAATAACAACAAAAGATATCGATCGCACGCAAACAACACAAACCCGCCAATTCACCGTACGATACTATTGAAATCAAAGAAACTTCTGCTCGCGTATAAGTTGCCAGCGTAAGAATCAACGGGAAATTAACAAAAATAGATTATAAAGATAAAATCGATATCATCAGCCATGTTGAATCCGCGTATGTCGTCATAGCACGGTGGTTTCAATCGACTTTAAAGCGTGTTCGCGCGAGTGATTCTATCGAATCGGACTTACCCACCCTTTGACGAGGAATTGTTGTTAAGTTACAATTGATAAACAATCCGCTGAAGACGCAATGCGGCCGAGAAAACAACACAGACACAGATGGGTAACGTGTAAATCTCATTCAACGCCTAACACACTTGCTGCAATATGTATGACAACTATCGGGTTGTCATTTTGTCAATTTTTTAAAATATCGATGCGGCGTTGCCAAGTTGAACAAATTTATATAGATTTAAAGAAGAATTTTTTTTTTTATAAAATATAATTTATTGTAAAATCGTCAATTTTGTGTTATGTTTTATAATAATTAATGACAACTGTTACGTTGTCAGTGTCAATTTTAAATATATAGAAGCGGCATTGCCAAGACAAACAAATTTATAGATTTAGATTTATTTTTTAAAATATAATTTACAATTGTCAAAATATTAAAGCGGCGTTGCCAAGTTGAACAAATTTATATAGATTCAAAGAGATTTCTTTATTTTTAAATAAATTATAATAATTCATCACATACACTCTCTACATTATTTATTTCTTCATCTTTATTTTCGCTTTCTTCAGTGCATTCTTTTACTATTTCCACCTCTTCATCAGTCAATTCTTCACTCGAGCTTTCTTCAATTTTCTTTTGATTATTCGGCTTTATTTTTTTATTCTTTTTCTTTAATCTCTTCGCTCGTTTCTTCGCCGTCTTATCATCAGCCATTCGTTTGTTTTCTTCCAATTTTTCTCGATACGTATTATCAAGACGTTCCTACACGAAAAACGAACAATAAAATTCCGATATATTCACGCGCTTTCATTTATAATACACCTGATCTCCTTTTTCTTTCATATACTTCTGTCTGGCGTATTCTTTTCGCCTCAAATGTCTGTAAACGTGAAATTCTCCCGAGCCCGCTCCTGCACTGGAGCCCATCACATTCCGTACAAAATCGGGAACGGACGGCATTCCTTTCGACTTCGGCTTTTCGGGGATCATTACTGGTTTGTCCTGTAAATAAAACAATGCTGCGAAATTCCATGAATGACCTTAAGGATAGAGATTCTTACTGGATTCTTCATAAGCTTCTCCAATTTTAGTCTTTGTATATCGGTGGTGTTCTTTATCAGCACGGGCTTCTTTTTAACTTGCGCTTCTTCCGGTTTATCGTTCATTTTTTTTGTTAATAATACAAATTGGATTATAAAATAATCAGCTGTTCGTAAATGAAATAACACCGCAACAACACTGTACGCGTAGACGTGCGTATAGGTCAAATTACAAATACCCCAATGCTGCCAATCTCACTGCCACTTTTAAAGTAAATTTTAATAAAAGTGTAAATCGTAATAAACCTTTGTTTATGCATAATATTTGTAGCTAGTTAATTATTCGTGCGTGTATTTGCACAGTGCAACGTAAAAATTCTATAATTCATTGTCTGCGCTATTGTATTTTCTATAGTCAAAAGTTGTTGGCAAACTTGCGTTCGTAAAATGGCAAAGTGCTTATAATAAGGAAAATACGAGAGTTAAATAAATTCCAATTTGTCTATAATTGAAACCATCTCTTTCTGGATGGAGTATTTTGTTGAAATGAACTAATTCTTGGACTCTTTATTAGGTAAGCATTTCTATAAAGAAGCTTCTTTTACGAAGTAGTACATGAAACAAAGCAGTGTATGCAATTTAGTCGATTGCCCTATTAATAAAATAATTAAACTTCCGCTTTTGATTGTATTAATTCCACACCAAATGCTTGAATATACAAACAAAAAATACCCCGAGTCATATTTATACATATAAACGTAATCATTTATTGCGAATAAATACAGATTCGCTAATATTTTCGCTTGTGGATATGGTTATTTAAATTCGGTATATTTAAGATTGCGCTCTTAAATGAGATAAAAAAATTACTCATCCTAATTAATGTATAGCAACAACTTCCTAGAAGTTTAGTATTTGCCGGATTAATTTACAGAATCAGTGGTGTGGATTAACCAGTTTAACCTTTCTTTAAAATGTCAAGTATGTATTAATAAAAATCCATTTCGATAATGAATATATGGACGTTTTAACGTTAATTGCATTGATTGTTCTAAATGAGAATTTTTGAACGTTAATTCGGATTAAACTAGAGATATTTTGACAGTATTTCATGCTTGTTTACATTTTTGACTTACGGGTGTAGATTATTTAACAAATTTATAGAGCTAGTGTCAAATTGACATTAGGATTTTGATAGTGTCTTATATTTGTTTACATTTTTGACTGACAGGTGTAAATTATTTAGTAAATTCATAGGTTAAGTGTCAAATTGACGTTGACTAAGGTACGATTTCTGGACTAAAGAATGTCCGTTGACATTGACATTAGGTGGGCAATGGTGGTAGTGAGCAGTGGTTGGGCGAAGAATGCTGCTGCCGTACAACCAGGGCCGACACCAACCGGAAACGCGACGCATCAGTGCTACCAACCGATCGATGTGCTAGACAATATGGTCATCACGGAATCGCAACAACAGTGCAACAATAGTAGTGCAATAGTAGGTCCACGTGGCGGCGGTGGCGGTGGCGGTGGTGGTGGTGGGGGTGACTCAACAGTGTCAGTGTCCGCGCTGGGCGGCAATAACACAGGTGTCATCGAGATTGTCGTCGGTATGTCCGGAAATGGATGTGCCCGAGCAGAGCTGCACTGCCGACCGAATAGCTATCACTTCCAGAAGCGCGTGTTGAGCCTACAACAGCCCGCGAAGGTGGGCAGGAGCGTGGCGAGGGCGCGGGCCGCCCACGATAACGCTATATTCGATTGCAAGGTGCTCAGTAGGCACCATGCGATACTCTGGTACGATGCGGGCAAGTTCTATCTGCAGGTAAAATTGCCATTTCGCAACAGTGCTTGTTAATCCATCGGGCAATATTAGATTTATAACGATAATGGCTGTCAAACAAAAAAATTCAGGGTAATATTGTGCGTTTTCTAGGACACAAACAGTAGCAATGGCACGTTTGTGAACAACTCCAGATTGCCGTCGAGCGAGGCGCAACCGCATGAGGTTAATTCGGGCGATATTGTGCAGTTCGGTGTGGATGTTGTGGAGAACAACAAGAAAGTAACGCACGGTTGCATAATAGCGACATTAAAGTTGTACATGCCCGATGGGAAAGAGGCTAAGGCCAGTCCGAGTATCAGCGAAACGAGTAATCAAGAATGAGAATTAATTTTAAATTTTTGTGCAAATAATAATTATATTTGCTTCTGTTATTAGTTTACAACAAAGCACTCTAAATACAACATTTTTCAAGATTTTCAATTTGATTTAAAAAATCTTTGCTTCAATTTATTAGCTTCAGTAGTTTTCGAGATAATTGAAAAAATATATTGTTTGTGCTATAAAAAATAAACCGCTATATTTCCACAGCTCAACAATTGCCACTATCCGTTTGTCACTTCGAAAGGCTGTTTTATATCAAATAAACAAACACAATTATTTAGTGAAATTACAAATTTAAGAATATAATATTTTATTACAAAAACCATGATTAGTTGTACAATATGACGAAATATTTGTATTTACGTTAATTATTCAATAAAATAGCTATTAGAAGATGTTTTAAGTAAAAAAATGTCGCGAAAATTTGTATAGGTGTTCCATTAGATGAGCTTTACAAGTTAAACCAAATAATACAAGAAGCGAGTCAAAGAGAAATATGTTTAGAAACAAAGCTGACCGCTCTACACCATATTGTTGAGCAAACGAGAAAGTCTGCGGATGAAAGTTGGCAGGTAAAAATATAATTACTTTAAATTGGTTTAAAAAAATTATGATGTTCTACTTTTATAAGGCGTATATTGGGGAAGAGCGGCTTTTATCGCGAGTGGCAACGCTGGAAAATCAATTGACACAGGCTGGTAAAAATTGGAGCGACGATAGGCTCAAATTAGAAATTAATAAATTACAGGTAACGTTGATTTATATAACGGAAATGTTTTTGTTAGTTAATATATATTTTTTTAGGATGAAAAAACTGATTATCAATATTCAGCAAAAACGGCACTTGAAAAGGTACTTTATAAACTAGTTTTTAAAGGATTTTTAATACTTTTTGAAAAATAAGGTTCATGGTGAGCGCTTAGAAGCTGTTAAAATAGCCGCGGAACAACAGAGGGCGCGCGCAGCCGTCGAACAGGAAGGCATTTACGCTAAAAACCAATTAGAACAAGCGCAACAAGAATTACAAGTGCGATTTTATAATTTTATAAATTTCTGACAAATCTTTTTTTATATATGTATTGTGTTTTTTTAAAGGACGTTGCTCAAAAACTAATAGCCGAAGAAAAAAAAACGTTAGAAGCCAAAGCTGAATTCGAACAGAAACAGAAAGAACTTTTGCAGAAATTAGACGAGGAAACACAACAAGTTTTCGAATTGCACAACGCTCTGGTGCAGTTGCGGCAGACTGGAATAAACGCGAAATCCGATATATTAGAGGTTAGGTCAAAAGAAAAAAAAAAATCTTTTTTAAGAAATAATTTTTTTTGTTGTAGAAATATAATATAATTTGTACAAACGACAATGAAATTGACGATTTGAAACATAAAGAAGAAATTATCAAGGCTGAAAATGAAACTGAAAACGAATTGGAATTAAACAAAAGCAACGGCTTAATCGAACCGGAAATTAATCATATCAACAATCAACAAGTATACTATAAATCAAAAATTTAAGGGAAAAGTGTAATTTTTTTAATTGATTTTGAGGTTACATCAGTTTTTGGGGCACCAGAAATTATTATACCAACACCAGAGGCCAAAACGAATAGTTCTGATGACATTGACAGTGACAATAGCGTTACTACCGTGACATCTATCAATGTCAATGAATTTATCAGCGATTCGGAAGATGACAGTAGTACAATTAATAGTGAAAACGACACTAGCGACATTAGCATTGCCAATTCTGTAAAAAAAAAAAATTAAATCAATTTTCATTTGTTCTAATCGATTTTTTTTGTAGGTCATTGATGGTTTAACCCAAACCAAAGACTCAGAGGAAGAAAATTCAAAATACAGCAGCGAAGAAAAACAACCGGACGCAAAAACGCTAAAATATCACGTAAAAAAAAAACAATATTTCCCGCTTAATCTTTTACGAAATTGACTATTTTCAGGTGCAATCGATTCATTCGCGGTACAAACACGAGATCGCGCTCCTACAAGCGGACGCCCACAAAACGGAGCACCTCTTGCGGCAAATAACCGCGAACCGAGTGCAACTGGAACGGGAGAACGAGGCGAATGTGGTGGAACTGAATCGCTTGCGGGAGGACCATCAAATGCTCAAGCAACGGTTCAAGGAGACGTTAAACGAGTGCCAACAACTAAGAGATCGATTGGCGAGTGTACAGGAACAGCAGAAAGTGACGGAGGACAAACTACAGGCGCTAAAGGAGAGCCGAGAGGAGATTCAAGAGAAACTGTGGTCACCACGACGTGAAAATAGTGACAAGTGTGCTGTTGTTGAAGCAGATGAAACGCCGCTAGCACCAGCCAATGATACGGTGACGATTTTAGAGACGGAGCTGATTGCTTTGAAGGAACGGTACGCTCAGTTGGCGGACGAAAAGACCGGTTTGGATAAGAAACTGCAGCGCCTCAGTGACGACTACAACGCCCTCTGCAATCGTTCGTATAACACAATGTTTTATTATATAGCGCCGCTGGTGTTTATGGTGATCTATTTGTTGGTTAGTTCGATGTTCTCCTGATTTTCAGCCGTGCTCTTAGTGTTATTTTACTTTTTATTGAAAGTTATCAAGAGAACGTAGTCGCATTACATTTTGTAGTTGGGGGCGGGAAAAAATGTGTTGGCGCGTTGAGTGGGGAATGGCTGTATGTGGTTGTATAATCAACGGCGTTGGGTGGGAGATTATAGTATACAAAAAAAAATTGACAGTTTAGTTACCAATTGTTAATGCATAACCTAAAAAAAGTGTTCCGAATTAATGAATTACAAAAAAGTAGGTAATTTTTAATTGAAAGTAAAATAAAATTTTAAAAAGCATCTAAAAAATTTTTTTCCCGATATTTTGATATATTTTTTAATTGACCAAATAACTTTTGTTTATTGTGCACAGTGATTTTTTTAATAAGTAATTTTTTTTTTGTCAAATGTTAATTAATAGCTAGTAAATTAAGAAAAATTTAATATAAATGGCAAACTTGGCATTTTTCAATTTAATTGGCTTGACAAAAAAAAAAATAGTTCACAATAAACGACAATAAGTAAACGCAAAAAAAAATGCTAGAGAAATTATCTCGTTTGCTTATTTCATTTGTTTAAAAAGAATGCTATAAAGACTGAAGATCACATATCTGATCATTTAATTTACGCATTTTTTATTTAAATTTTTCGAACCAATGCAAATAATCAAAAACGATGCAAAATAAAATGACTTTGACATCTACACTTATTTAATAGTTCATTTCAAGCTGTGAAATATTTTTTGAAAAAAATGTTGCATTAATTTATTAAACTCATTGCTTTTTGCAATAACCGAATATTAATATTATTAACCGAATAATAATTAATATTAATTTGTAAAAAAATACTTTAAATGCCAACACAATTTATTATAAAGTAAAAATATATCTCGGGTATTAAAAAAAAAGACGCGTTTTGATTTTTATACTCACAAAAACCGACATTGGCCATATTATCGAATAAACGTAACATTTAATCTTATAAATATATATTAGCACATTTAATTAAAATAGTTATTTATAAAACAAAAACAAAATGTAAACTTTATTGTAAATTGATGTTCTGTTTAGTACTTCTATAATTAATTTTGTGTTATATATGTAAAGTATAAAAATAATGAAAATTATATTATTTATATAGGCTCAATAAAACTAACCGTAATAAAAAATCATTGCGCAAATTAATGTATAAATAAATATAATTAAAAAATGTTTAAATATCGAAGTGTTATAATTGCCAAAATCTTAACACAATTTCTGTTTTTAATTAATTTATCTTAAATTTTATATATTTTGAATCTTTAGCAAAGCAATAATCTTAATTGATAGATCTTTCTTATTATTTAGTCATTAATTAAAACGTGTATAATAGTGTAATTGATAAAACTAATGTGTATCTACAGTTTTTATTTACCGTTTATATATAATAAAATTGTATATTCTGTTTGTATAAATAATACGCGGTTGTATATATTGTATTGTACTGAGGTAAATATATTGAATTTTAATGACGATTTTCGTCAATAGCTAGAATTTCAAATGATATTTCAATAGCTGAAGTTTTAGAAAAAAATTCCTACCTTCAGAGAGTACTCAAAACGTCCAATTTATTCACAACTGGTAATCCAAGGCGGGCAATTTGACGTAACGATCAAAACGCACATCTAAATCAAATTTCAACAACAGTCACCGCGATTTCACATTTCATTCGTTGTAATTATCACAAATTATTAGTTTTTGACCACATTTTCAACAAGTTTTCCTAATATTAACATTTCACAAACGTTATAACCGATTTACACGATTCACAACTGTCAGCTGATTGACACTGTGTAGTTCACATGTTGCGTTCCTATGCGGGAGGCTTTACTAATTAAACAATGAATTAGGTTAGGTCGATTATAATAAAGATATATTTTTTAATTTTCACGTATAAACCGATTGATCAACCCCAGTTTTTTACTAGAATTCGCGGCTGGGCACCTTAAAGACCACGTGAACGATATAGTTACTATTAGGAACGCGCTATTTCTATGGGAATTTAGCAAAAGTTTGGGACACGAACCGACACTAGTTATATACGTCAACGTTCTAGGTATACTGAACTAATATACACAGGAACGTAATAAAAAAATTACACTTTCGCAGTACAGTACTAGGATGTTTATAAAAATAGATATTTATGAATTGAAAATCACTTTAGAGTAATTATAAATACAATATAGAAGATGAAAAGGTATTATATATTATTGGAGTAAAAAAAAAAAAAAAAAAAACTTTTTCGTTTATACGAATTTTTATTGTTTATTTTTTTTTTGTAGCAACAAATAGAATTCTACAAGTTCTACCGAGAACAACATAGATTACATTATATTTAGTTTTTGTAAATGTTTATGGATAGGGATACATACAGGGTATGCGGGATATCAATATAAAATATGATAAATATGGTACCAAGTACGAAACCAAGAAAACATCAACTGGATAATATAAAAATGAACGCTTCTTGAAATTTTTTTTTTACGTATTTAAACAGGGTATTCCAAAGACTTTACACAAGATCTCGTTATTATTTAGCATTTTCTAAATTATCCTAGTTAATATTTCCCCTTAGCACAGGGGAGCCTCCACCATTTTTTTAAGAGGCTCCAACAGGTTCTGACTTGAGCTAAAACCTGTGACCGCTCAATTTAATAGAAAAAAATTAGCGATCGCCTGTCTTCTAATATATTATACATATAAAATAATCCAAGGAAGCACAAACTTGTATTGTGAATCAAATCTAGTCACGTCGAGTCATTGACAGTGTCAAGTTAGGTCAGGTCACTGATAAATTAAGTCAAAATTAGGTTAGGTCATGTCAGGTCATTGACAAGATTCGTCTATTTAGGTTAGATAAGGCCAGGACAATGATAAATTGTGTATATTGATGTTAGGTCATTGATAAGTCATGTCAAGTGAGGTCTTAATTTTCGCATATTATAATATATGTATAAATAGTAATTTTGGGCATTTACCTGTTGAATTTCGAAGTGTTTACAAAATGATTTTGGCAAGGGACTGGATTATACCCAACAGCAGTGAATTTTAATTAATACTTATTGCCACAATTGAATGTATTTGCCTTTCAGCACAATATATCGATCACACCATATATATATATATATATATGTATATATATGAAGAGTTTTGTTTTTGTTTTGGTGAAATGAACATTCTGAGACAATAAGAACAATTTTCACAACAAACAAAAATCGTTTGAAGTTTCCAAACTTTAAATTATAAATAATTCACAATTACTTTTTTAATTTTTTTAATAAATTGTTCCTATTGTAATTAAATGAAATTAAATAAAAATACATTTTCGTGTTTAAAAAATCTGTGTCTTTTTTTAAATTCATTATTTTAACAATCTACAATCATGACGATATTTTCTCTATGTAAAAAAAAAGTTAAAGAGATAACAACACCGACAGCAATATATAAGATACAATGCGCCAAATAAAAATGGAAATACACCGAGAGAGATTCTATTGTCACGCCTGCGCATAGCACTCAATTTTTTCTTTTTTAAATAAAAAAAATCTAAAATCAAACCAGTGCATTACAACAATGCTTCGTTTTTTTTTTGTTTTAGACATAACCTACAATTGCTTATTTGCAGTAAAAAAATATATATATATAACAAAGTATGCTGCGACATGTTGAGAACATCACTTGTTTCCCAAAATATACACTATTTACGATATTGATTTAATTAAAAAGTTGAAAAAAAAAACACATTGAGAGTAAAAAAATATATTTTGAGAGACAAGGGGTGAATATTCCAGTCCAACAGCACTGATAATGCTGTGACCACTTGACAGGTGACGTCATTAAGTGGTCGCTTGCCTAACTGGCGCCCTCTATAAATATAAACCTTAATCCATATGAAACGGTATAAACATATCAATGTCATCGTTTACTTAACTGTTTCACTTAATGCGCTGCTATTGTGTTCCCGCCGTCTAAGCTAAATTCATTTAATTAAAAATCCAAACAGAAGATTTTTTATAAATCCTATTTTCGATTTTTCTATTCAATGTACGAAACTGGAATCGTACCAAAACATGTGTCACTATAGTAATGTGTGTGTAGAAGAGAGACGACTATATGTAATTCGAATGGGTCGATTCAAGTTTAATTTATTGTTGTGGTTGATTTTTTGGATTTTTTAAAATTTTATTTATTTGTGAATATTGATTCATATTGATTAAATTAGCAAATTTTATACGTAATAACATCTTAGGTCTATTAAAAAAATGCTATTGATAAAACTAGTAATTTAAAAGAAATTCTGTACAGAGATCTGTAATATTTTAAATATTTTAGCACGAAATTTTGCCTACAATAAAAATCTTACCTTTCTTTAAAGAAAAAAACATATATACAGGGTGACCAGGCATTTTAAACACACAAAAACAATTATATATATTTTTATAGTAAATGTATCACCCTGTATAAACGGTTCTAATGAACTATTTTAATGTACAAACCTGTTTTTTTTAGAGAAAAGAACAAAAATACACCGGCGCTGCGTAAAATGACGTAAACGTAAAAAAAAGAACACTAACCTTTTTTTTGTCAGAGCTCAGCGATTGAGAAAATAATATGTCAGTCGGGCAGTTTATATTAAATGGATAGTATAAGAAAAAAAAGCTCTTACATACCGTAAATGACATTTGAATTGATTGACATTTGACAACATTGACGTTTACACCTGTCAATTAGAAAAACAAAAGGAAAAACGTATCAATTATCATCGCATAAGCACAATTAGTATAAAAAAATACAATAAATAATTTTGACTATATTTTAAGTTCATAAAATCGAAAAATAATGACATTTATAGTCATTTATTACGTAATTGTAGTTTTATTTTTTAAATATAGTCAGATATTTAAAGACCGTGTGTTGAAACTTAGAAATGCCCCCCCCCCCCCCCCCCCCATTCGATTTCATTTAAGATAACCTCAAAAATGGCGCTATTTAACGAAACCTATTTAAAAAAACGCTTTCTTACTATCCTGTGAATAATGAACACAAGAAAATTGTACAACATAACCTAAAAGTTTGTTTCATATGACACGTGACATGTGTCAAGTGCCAATGAAAAAAAAAGTTAGTAGTTCATATAATATGCGGATGTTATTATGCAACCGTATATACATAAATACGGTAATGAAGTGTTTTTGTCTAAATTTGACAGGTGAATAGAATGACAGATAAAATAATATAGATAAAAGATTAAAGAATAAAAGAGCGATAATAAATTATGGTAAGACAGCGACAGATTTACTATGAATTGTTAAATGTGTCATTTTTTAAATGTCATTTGAAAATATATTTTTCAAAGCGTCAACTTGACCACCAAACAAAAGAAGTCTTATTTCGCTTTTCTACACTCAACGGGTGTTTCTGTTTGATGGTAGGCTACTTTGAGGTTATGTAAAAGTGTGTGTGTGTGTTTATATTAAACTTGCGGATGGTAGAACAAGATGAGGTGCTGCTGTTGGTGGGCGGGTGTCAGTGACGGTCCTTGCAGCGATCACCGGAACCGGGGCTGCATGAGCATATGGTGGGGGTGTGGGGGGCCGGGCGGTCCACCGGGCGGCCCGGGCGGGAAATGGTGGCCGTACAGAAGACCGGCCGCGGCGGCGGCGGCCGCTGGGTTACCGTGCGCCGCCATACCCAACATTCCTAAATGTCATTTAAATTATTTTTTACGTAGCTTCAAAAAAAATGTAAGGGCCAATTTTATATTATAATCTAATTTTGAATGAGAATTTAAATTTATACAGGACTATTTTTTTTTCAGAAATATAACTGGAATCGTATCATAACATGTGTCTCTATTGTAATGTGTATACGTAAGAGATAGATGACTATATGTAAGTCTAATGGGTCGATTCAGATTTAATTTATTGTTGGTTGATTTTTTTTAATATATTTATTTGAATCAATTATTTTAATTAAAAAATGTTATATATAATAACAACATCTCAGATTTATTAAAAAAAGCAAAATGCTGATAAGTTCAACCTGTATAAAAATAATAAATTAATAATCCACTTGAATGTTTTTGTTATTTTCTCTAGTGTTTACTTACGTGGATTATTTAACTAATTATTGTAAACAGTAAAAAATATATACAAAAAAGAAAACCATCACTCGACTAAACATTTAGTAGCAAAAATACGGTGAAAAAATAATCAGAGAAATGCGCATGTTATATATAATTTGTGTGTATTTTAGTGAAGTTCTAACATTTATAGGCTCTATTAGTTAAAAGAAAACGCAAATACTTACCTCTATATTACAATTCAATTATCTTTACCATAAATAAATAATCATCAAATATTATTATTGTATTAACGATTATTTGAACGTTGCAAAACAAAAAACATTCAAATGGATAATTTAGTGTCCGTTTTTATCATGTCAGTCGTATGGATTTTTTGCCGTTTTTTTAATGAGAAACAAACAAATGCGGCAGAGCGCACGCATTATTGCAACATAGAGATAGCTATACTGCAAAATATGTGGGGGAACAAAGAAATGACGCAACACCGCGCAACAATGTTTAAAATTCAGCTTGAGAAATCCTAAGTTCGTGTATACATTGTGGGCGATGCACAAAATAATATGAATGTCAACAACCAAAGAAAAAAATACTATAAATTCAATCAATCTAAAATAGTTCGAAGAAACTAAAGCGTTTTACGTGATATACACCAAATCAAGTAAAAATACAATATATTATCGTTATACACTGAATAAAACACCCAGTATAATATATATATACATACTGACGTTCGCAAAATATATACTTAGTAGCTCGGAAAAACCACCTGTAGCCTACATAACCCCAAAATAACTATTGAATAATCCCATTACGAAATTTTGAAGTTATGTGTGGCAGCGGCACCAACGCAACATGTGTTTGAACGGAATGAATGTAATATATATATATATAAGTTTTTTTCTTTCTATGAGTCAATTCGTACTGTAAGAGACCAATCAACTATCATCTGCAGCGTATAATAAACTTCTGCATATGTATATATATATATATAAACGAGAGATATGAATATAGAGATGATAATAATAATGCAGCATGCCAGTCAGAAGAGTAAGTACAAAGTACAGTAGAATATATATATATATATAGTGCGCAATGCAGTCATTGCAGTAGTTTATAGGTTATGTTTGGATTGGAATAATACCTGACAATTGTCAGATCATCTGTCATCTGTCACATGACATATGTCACCTGTCACCGCCTGCGAAGAGAGAGATATAGAGAAAAAAACATACACAACAGTTTGTAGATCGGCAGTAAGGTAAGTGATATTTTGCCGTCTCAGCCGGATGATTATTTCCGCATTTACACGCAAAATATATTTTTGAAATAAAGTAAAACTGCTGCGTTAAATTAGAATTTTTATTTATTGATTTTAGGAAATAGAAATTTGCGAGTTCGTAGGTCGTCGAGCAGGTGGGGGGGGGGGGGGGGGGGGGTAAATAAATTGTATATGTATTTATTAATTAAAAACCAAAATTATAAATATTGCCAGGTCGTAGATCGATCGATTTTGGTGGCGATACTATCATAAAACACTATTCAATATCACATCTACTATTATGGTTTGCATATATTTACCTGGTGGCATGGCGATCGGTGGGCGCATCGCGAGCGCCCCACCCAATAGGGCGGCGTTCGGTTGGTGAGCGGCTGCGGCCACAGTGGCCGCCCGGGCCATTGTCACGACGGCCGCCTGCGCCGCCGCTGCCTGTTGTTGCGCCTGCGTCGTCATGGCGGCGGCGAACGTCATGGGCGGCGCTCGTATGGTAGCGCCCAGGGCACCGGCCACACCCGCGGGCCCGAATCGACCCGCTGCCGCCGCCGCCGCCGCCTATTGCACATGTCCCATTTATTATACACTGCATAAAATTATATATTTTTTGGTTCCAACCTGCTGTTGGTGCAGAATAGCGTTAACGGTGGCCGCCTCCTGGGCTTGCTGCTGCTGCTGCTGCTGCCGGACGACTTGCGCTTGCACTTGCGCCACCTGGTGCGCTTGTACGTGCGCTACAACGGCGGCGTGCGCCTGGGCCTGGGCTTGCGCATGCGCCACGGCCTGTCCCAGTTGCTGTTGTTGGACGGCGGCTTGCGCGGCTTGGGCTTGTTGTTGCGCTGCAACAGCAGCTTGTTGCTGCGCCGCCATCTGTACGATACAATTACTACACGCACACGCTCACTTCCCACCAGTTATTTTATTATATCAACGTCATTATATCAGCAACTACTAACCTCACCGGCACGGACGACCGCAGTGGCTGACGCATCAATTACTGTCGCACTGTTGGCACCGCCACTGCTCGCACTGCTAGTGGTCGCGATGCCATCGGTGCCGCTGTGCGGGCCACCGCCCACACCGCTGTAGCGCGGTTGCCTCGCCCGTAGCTCCTCCAGCGACAGATCCTCCATTGGGTGCATGATCCGCGCATTCGGACCGGTGCTGGCTATATGCGCCACCGCAGCCGACGACGGCGGACCATTCGCTAAACTACACGCGCCGCCATTCGTGTTAGCCGATATGCCAGATGGCAGCAAAGTATTCGTTGTTGGTGGCGCACTTATTGTCGCGCCTGAGAATACCACAATCGCAAACAAAAAATATTATCGATAACCCAAATACGACTCGACTAATTAATACAAACTATATAAAGAAGGCTAACGCAAACGGCCAAATCGTGCTTGAAGGATAGAAAGCAATATTGATTATTGAAGGAATATTGATTATCAGTTGGCATAGAACTTCTCTATAGTCAATAACGATTGAATATACGATTAAAAGTGATATTCTAGTATAAAGAGCTTTTTATCATAAATAATTGTAAGGATACGATTATTTTCTTGTGCAACGATAGCATTACATTTTATATTGGTATATATATATATATATATATATATATATATATATATATATATAAAACAAACGCTATTGACACTGTTTGCGGATACTCAGTAATGAGAAAAATATATTGCACAAGCCTGTAGCTTAACATACGACCAAGTGGCGGCACAAGTAGCTACTCCAATCTCATATTTATTTATAATTTATAAAATGTGCAATGTCAAACGCCTGATGCTTTCTCCAGTGTTTTGTCTGTTTTTAGAGTGTGTTCTTGGCGTATTAGTCAGTGCGTGGGTTTTTAATATATGTTATTACATGTTCGAGGCAGTTTCTAGTGTTAGTCTTTTGAGTGTTGTGTTGTTGATGTGTTTGATGTTGTTGTAGAACTTTAGGTTTGTGTCGTTTAGTTGTTTTTGTTGATATTGCTGTTTATTCGTGTATTGTTTTGATGCTTGTTCACATGGGTCTGGTCTGGTGGCTAGTCTAAGGAATTTGTTTTGTATTAATTGGAGCTTGTTCATGTTTTGTTTTGATGTGTTAGTCCAGGCTGGTGCGGCATATGATAGGATGGGGAGGATGTATCAAATACGAATGTGGCGCTCACCGCTATGTATTGGCTTGAAATCGGCACCGACGATGGCGCCACCTTGCGTACCAGGCGCAGTACCAGCCGCCGCCATTGCGCCACTGGGGAATAGCGGTTTGGCTGGGCCGCCCCCCGGGCCCATGGCCCCCGGACCGGGTCCCGGCCCGCCCTGATGTTGGTGCATCATGTGTTGCGCGATGTGGGGCGGCATCATTGCCATACTAAAATATACCGATAAATATTATAAGAGAAATTTCTATTATACAGGCGTCTACAAAAGTCTGCATAAAATTCATCTCTTTTTTTTTATTCATCTCATATAATTCATAATTCATAACTCATATCTCGCAAATAACGTAATAAAGCGATAAGAATTTTATGCGGGACTTTTGGGGGAACCCTATATTTCTTGTTCATAAAAACATTTTTGAGTGAATCGCATCCCTCTTAATATGTCAAAATAGAATTTTCACGAGTCGACTCTACCGCGTGGTGAGAATGAAACAGTGTAAAAATTATTTTGTTTTTCGTTCTTACTAACCCGGGATGCATAAATGGCGGATGCATGGGCGGGTGCATCATGGGCGGATGCATCATGGGCGCCAAATGCGGATGCATGTGCGGTGGTAATAGGCCATGGGGCGGTGGCGGCGGTAACATACCTACAATTCGCAATTAATCAAAATGAGTTCATCGTCAAAAAAATTACACGAATAATAAATTTCTACAAGTTATGTTATTGTGCACGTGTGTTCCGCATGGACTAAAGTACGTCATTGTGTATGCGTCAATTGTCGCTGCCAACATAATATTTGCCAGCGCAACCAACGCTCTTCTCTCATTACATACTTTAATGTAACAAAGGAGAATAGGTCTGTAAACAATACGCTCTACGTCCCGATTATCACACAGACTGGCCCCTAAAAGCGGTACCATTAAGCCGCTATTAAATATAACTTGATTGGGGTGATAATAAAAAAGTCGAAATCCGCCCAGGGGCGGCACACGATTACGTGTTTCGAGACAGGAACAGAGAAAATCATGTTTTATTATGTATAATATATGGTATTATAATATAATATAATTTTTTTGGGTAAATTCTACTACCTGTAATACAGTTTTCGTAATACAAAAGAAAATTATAAGAACCATGTGTAAAACTACATTTAACTCGCACTGCCAACTACTATTTGAGAAATTAAAAATACTTACCTTGTCATCTTCGTTTATTTTTAATATATGTTGTTTTAGTATAGAATATCGCCCAAATACCGTAACTCAATGCATTAAGAAGATAGATGCGCATTTGGAAGGCTATGCTCCCATCTTCAGTAGCAAAAGATAAAAACTAAATAAAATACCTCTGCCACGAATCGTGAGTGATATACAAACAAGAGTGTGGATGACTTTATGATATAATATATTCGTTTATCGTTCTCTGTTCTATGTGATATCTCTGTTTTATATTATACTACTCTTAATTTAAATTTTAATTCCGATTGTCTTGTTAAAATTTTATTGTGATATGCTGTGATTTTGCCAATATTTTTATCTTTACGAACTTTCATAATATTATAGTTTAAAACGACTTTACGATATGTTCCATACCAACCTTTTTTTGTGCATATATTATTGTCATCGTGTTTGTATTTGGTGAATGAATAAAGAATTATTATTATGTATAATTACGATACTATATACCTGGTGGCGGTCCGGGCATCCGGTGAGCCATACCCGGATGGCCGGGGTGCGGCGGATGGTGGCCCATTTGTGGCGGCGGTCCCCCACCGCCCGGTGGACCGACCATACCCATGCCGGGCGGCGCTGTGCCCAATAATCCCTCGGGCTTGGGCCGGTTCGGTCCCTGTGAGCCGTGACCCGCGCTCGGCGTGTCATCGTCGTCATCCGACGATATCGAGCCCCCACCGGCCCCTTTTCCCGGGCCCATACCAGCGCGGTTACGCTCGTGCTCCTTTAAATCAGCAGGAGGAATGCCTAGAATATATTACACACACATTCCGTATATATTGTAAATGTTCAAATGACATTTCTTCAAGTAGATTTATCAATTTGCATTCCCATATTATTAAATAATAACCAACACAAATATACGATGATTATATAATATATCCTACCGTTTCATTTATTAACGCTCGTTTAATACAATACATTGACGAAATGCTTCGCATTTATTATTTATAACACATAATTCGTAAAAGGGTATTTTTTGGGGCTATGTTCGGCTGCACTTACCTTCCATCCCATAAATTTCAATTTCAATATTAGATCTATTAGGAATTGAATTAGGAACCTTATCAATCGCTTCCTTGTGTACTTGCATGCAATGGATGGACAGGCCGGGCCCCGTGTACAATTTCTTGTGACATATGTGGCACTTGAAGTGCTTCGCTTTCTGATGCTGTATCAGGATCTTCTCGTCCTCGAATTCCCTATTGCAATACCTAAGAATTCAATCGCTAAGGAAAAACATCTAGTTTACAATCGATCGCGTCGACAATATTGCAATTGCGACACTATTTGTGTGCGTGTGCACTTATAAGGATACCAGCACCAGGGCTTCGATTGTCTCTTCTTTTTGCGGCCCATTGTCGTGTAAGCTTAAATATAACTAAAAATGCACTTGTTTACGTATTAGATGAATTTTATTGCGCGTTGCGATATCTGCGATTATTATATTACAAATTGTAGGTCGTATATTACGATACTAGGAAACATGGCGGATTAGAAATAGGCATTTTTGGGTTGACAGGCCATCTAAACAAATATGGCTGAAATGTTAGAGCGCAAGTCAAGAATCTTAGTAAATACTAAAATTCAAATATATAAAGCGTTTTTTTTTTAAATTTAATGTAATATTAAAAAATAGGTATTTATTTAAATACAAGGAATATATTTTTTAAACTTTTATTAAAAGTAGTTATGGACCTGCTCCTTCATGACATATAATATGACATCACTGGACGTATCTATTAAATACAAGTCATTATTATTTTGGCGATATTTTTAAAACAAATAAATAGGCACTTTAATTAAGTACAATTTGTTTAATTTTACTAAATTAGGAGTATAATTCAATTAGGAACATAAAAATACAATTGAACTAATAGCTAAGAGTAAATATTTGATCGCCATTATTTCATCCGCGCTATTATGAAGGGGCCTATTTTTAAACGGCCCCATTCTAGCTGCATAGTTAATTACGTCCGCTATATACGTTTGTTCGTGGACGCGATGGAATAAATGAGCCATAGGCCCTAAAAAAAGAAACCAGTTTATTCTGCATTAATTTCACCATAATATACAAAAGAAAAAAACCTTTCGCATAAACCATGACATCAACGCCACTATGATGTACTTCGTCCGTTAATACGGCGGCTTGTTGAGAATATTCGAAATCTTGAGTATCTTCGGTCGAAGGATCCTTTCGGCGCACCTGGTCGTTTTTAATTTCATACTGAACATTATCCGGACCACCATTTGCGTACAGAATTGACGTATAGGGAATTTGGTCTATTACGGACACGCCGGCGACATCTGCAATGTAATCAACAAACTTTATTTGAAAAAATATATATTTATATTAGGAAATACCTAAAATATTGCTAGTTCTATCGCTATACCCTGTAAAAACATCTGAATGCGCATGATCGGCTGTCACGATAATCAATGTTTCGTCCAGTTGATCGTTCATTAAATCCACGGCCGTTTGAACGGCCTCATTAAAGGCAACCGTTTCATCCAAGGCCTTCCTGGCCTTACCGCGATGATGGCCGTAATCAATAAGACCCCCCTCTACCTAACATAATCGTCTTTTAATATCGTACATGTCACTTATTTTATTGCACATTTCGATTTACCATTAAAATAAATCCCGCCGGATTTTTTCGCAGCACTTCAATGGCCTTAGCTGTCATTTCTGACAGCGATGGCATGCCCTCACGTCCACGATCGCGCTCATAATCGAATTTTAAATGTCCATTGGCAAAAATACCTTTAAAAAACAGTTTTCTCAGAAATTCAAAATATGAAACAATTTCCGATTTTATAACCCAATAAGTATTCTGTCGTTCCATCCACTTGTCGTAGCTCGTCATTATTTAGAACGATCGAATAGTTGACATCCTTCAGTATTTTATCATTTCGCCACGTTTCGATTAGATCGCGGCCATCTTTACTGTGGCACGTCCACTCGTCTATGGGATCCACACTACTTCCGGTCACGTGCGATTGCAGACACTGCCGCCCACCGCCCATAATCACCCTTATTCGTGGATTGTCTTCGATCAATTGCCGGGCGATGTCTTTACAGCGCGATTGCTTCGCCTTTATTGACATCACGGCCTCACACTCCCACTTCCGGTTCGCCGCGTGCGCGTACAGAGCCGCAGGTGTCGCGTGCGTCACTCTAGTTGTCGTTACGAAGCCTTAAATTTAAAAAAATGTATGCGTTGCGTGCATTTTCAACAGTGCCTTTAAATTTTTTTTTGGTAAGAATTGTATTGTAATAATATTGTTAAAAAGTTAATAAGTATTGTTGTTTTTACAAATTTAAATGCTTATTTTGAATTATTTCAAGAAGCGTATTTTGGTTTATTTAACAATTTAAAATTAAAATTTAATTTTAAAAATAAAGTTTTTCGCTCGACTATGTCTCATATTTTGCCCCCAACTTTTATTTATTTGTTCTGTATTTATAAAAAATGTATTTACATTTGAAATACATTTTATATGGTTTTTGTAGAATGAATCGTTTTATTTTACCCATATATTTGTTCTAATGTCTCCTGAAACGATCATTATAATATTTTTGTATCATTAATTTTATAATCCGTTGTATATTTAAAATTTTGCATTGAAACCAATACATAATGGTAGTATTTTGAATTTGCCACGCAATATTTATATAATTTGAAAACACGAAATAGTGAACCAACAGAACCGAATGGTTCCGAGCCACGTACGAAGTGAACAGATCTTTTAGTTCCTCTGTTATGCGCTCGTGTATTTATGCCGCGCATAAATTGGCGGTAAATTCGAATTTTTAAATATACCCGTCACTTTTCCCGCAATTTCTGCCCAATCGAATATATTATCTAGTCGATTGGTTTCATTTAACGAGCCAACGCAATCATTTAGCGCGACGTTTTCCACACCAACGGTCTTGTAATTCGTTTTAACACCGGAATAAATAGCTGTCGCTGTACTAGCGGAATCCGGTACCAACTTATCGGCGTTGTACGTCTGAAATAGGAGCGTTAACACATCGATAAACCGATTAAGAAAAAAAAACAGTTACCTTTATTGCTCCTACGTGCGGAAATTTTTCAAAAGCAAAGTGCCCTTGCACGGATTTACTGTAAATTCGGGCCGCGGTGACTGTCGTAGGTCCCATCCCATCGCCGATGAAAAGAATCACATTTCTGGCAACGCCGTCGTTCGTTTTTAACGCACTTAAAGCATCTTGTATGTCCGAATTCGATATTGATCGCCAATACGCTTTTCCTGTACAATAACGAAATATTTTACACCTTCAAATGATTTTTTTTTACAACAATAATCACCTTCACCTTGAAGCGCAACAATACTACTGAAATTTCGTAATAAAAGAACGAGTAGCAATATAAACCTCGAGTATCGCCACATGCTCGCTGCTGTATATAAATCAGACTAGCTAGTAATTTTTATTTTTGAGTTAATTAAACATTGAATACGCTTCATTTTTTCTAGGTGAATTTTTTTTTTAATGGCGGTCTATGTGTTTATAAGCAACTTCTAAAGATTTAATTTTACAATTTAACGTGGATAAATTGGTTTAAATGATTAAAAATGTTGTTATCTAGATAATAAAATATGCAAGTCAGTGTAGAGTACCTACATATTTTATTGCGTTAATAGATAATTACCTAAATTACTAATAAAAATGCAGTATATTTATATTTTGTTAAGTTTCATAATTTTAATTATAAATGCAAGTTGCCATATCAAGGATAAATATGTATGCAAAGCAGATGTATTAAAAATATTTACAACTGTTATTATTTATTAAAATATATAAATATAATTATCCATAAATATACAGACTATTCCGACTAGGTTTTTTTTTGCGCAAAAATCTTGTTTTGGAATAATTATTTCTCGAAAGCATTCCCATTTTTTATATTGTAATATAGGGTGAATAAAAAACCGCGGTGTGTTTACCACATGACTTTATATAACACACAATTCATGTAAAAACGTTTTATAAAAAAAAAATTACGTTTTGACGAAAATTTTCTTTTTTTTAATCGACTTACCGAACAATATAAAATATTTAAAGTGTGAATGTATTTTTACGATTGGTTGATGATAAAAATGGCTTTTTATTTCGGTTAATAAAATAATTTGCAAATAAGCTGCCGGCGGCTATTTTCAGCCAGAAAGAGGAAATTTTCAGAATTTAGCAAAGGCAGCAACGAGGCGCTGTGGGAAGGCAAATCTGCAGAGAATGACCAGTTCGGAATTATTGATGGCACTTTAAAAAAACTTTACATAGACTAATGTTGACATAACTAAGTAATTAACGTAAATTATAGTAGCTTGCACTCAAAACGTGACAAATAAATAAACACGACAACGTTATATCGATTTTTCACGTCGAGAATCATATTTCGCAACTACAAGAACCTATTTCTATAACATTATACAAAGGAGATCATGGTGAATGATAAGTGCAATTGTCTGACGTGCCAATATAGTTGCATCAGTAAGATTACGTCGATTGGTCAGTTACTGTACATTGAGTGTTCGTTTGCTTGCAGAGGAGGGCTGTTTTATACCGCAACGATGGCTGGGCACGATATTGAGTTTGGGCATCGTCATGTTCGCCTTTATCATGCGCACCAGCACGCATCTGGCCATTGTACGAATGGTTGTAAAGTCCAACAGCACCAAAAAAAACAGCACGAAAAACTCCGGCTGTCGGGAGCAAGCAGGATGGACGAAAAAATCGACGACCGTAATACTAATTTTGTTGTTTATGTTATGGGATCAGATTATAAACAGCTCGAAGCCAATGAAGAATATATGAGAACTTGGGGGTGGTAGCAACATATCGCGCATGTATTTCTAAAGTGACACAACTCTAAAATCGGTATTTTTCAGTTATCACCATGTAGGAGTTTCGTCAAAATTCCTCTATTAATCATCAAAAAGAGAGGCTTAAGAATCGAAATAGACAAAAATGACAATTTGAACGTATTTACGTGTGGCGTCCAATTTTTTTGGAAACAAAAAGTATTTTTTACCAAGCTCACAAAAAGAGCGTGCCGCGTTTTCCCAAGTTTTTTTTTTTTTGTTATGCCACTTTAGAAACACATGTGCGGTATGGGGGAAGGGTGGGAAACCTGTTACTATAGCGTTTCGCTAAGAATGGTACCCAGTATAGGGGATAGATCACCCAGCCAAGCATTAGCGACACGTTGTTTAACTTCGGTTATCGATGCTCAACGCACAACGCGCACACGCTTCGATTAATAAACCAATCTCTCTTCTATAGTACGGCACGAACGATTGGAATGAAGATAGCCAATCGTGGATTCTGTCCTGCTTCTACATAACGTACATCCTGGGTCACATCCCGGCCGGCTATTTATCGGACAAATTCGGCACGCGGTGGGTCCTGTCCACCGGCCACGTTATATCGGCCGTGTGCATGTTCTTCTACCCGATTGGCGTGGACGGCGGCGGCCTGGCCGCCATGATAACGCTGCGCCTCATCCAGGGGGGCGCGCAAGGTGTCGTGTTCCCCGCCGTGTCCGCGTACCTCGCCCGCTGGATACCGAAGCACGAGCGCGCCACTACCGGCGCCATATCGTTCTCGGGGACGTCATTAGGACCGGTGGTCGGCCATCTGCTCACCGGGTTCGTTATGGAGGCGACGGACAATTGGCGGACGATCTACTATATGTGGGGCGTCATCACGATGATCTTTTATGTGTTGCTGGTGTTGTATTTGTTCTCGGAGCCGACCACACATCCGTTCATGACCGAGCGCGAGCTGATTTATTTGAAACACTATCTCGTGCCAAAACAGAAGAAGAAAATACCGTACTTGAAGATCTTTACCGATGGCCCGATTATCGCTACCGTTATAGGTATTTTGGTTGTTTGACTCGATTGCCGCTTTCCATTGTGGTCATGTTTGGACAATTTTTAGGACAGTGTGCGCACGCCATGATGATCTTTACGATTTCAAATAATATGCCTAAATATCTGGACAATGTGCTGAGGTTCAGTGTGGCTGGGAATGGTCTGTTCTCGGCTTTGCCCTATGTAGGGATGTTAGCCAGCAGCTTGATCAGTGGCAAGATCGCGGACTGGGGCATTAAGAAGAAGAAATGGGACGTGGGTTTTACCAGGAAGTTTTATACGCTATTCTGTGAGTTGTACAGAATAAAGTACACTTATTTATCTATCTATCTGTAAAGGTTTGCAGTTTATGTATTGATGGAAACGACTTCACCACTGTAGTCTTAATGAGCGGTACAGACATTCGAAATTAAGATATTTAGTAGATATAAATTTTATAAGAATTGTAAAGGAGTTGTGTCTTGATTTGCGTGTTGTTCTAGTCTTTCTTCGAGTTGTTGTTGAATTCGAATTAGATTATTGATTGTTGAATGTTGAATGTTGATTATGGAATGCTTGTTGATTATCGAATGTTCATTATAGAATTGCTTATTTTCCTAAGTCTATAAGTTTTATACAATTAGCTAAATTGCGGAATGGGAGGGAGGTTTTTGAAGGGAGACCAATAGGAAGATGTTTGGTTGAGGGAAGGGATCTTTACTAGATTATTGGTAGCAGGTTTGTGCGGAGAAAGTGTTAGTTGAAGTATTTTCTTGAAAAGAGAGAGTTTGAAGATGTACAGGTGCGTAGATATTAGTTTATGACGGTTCGAGGATTGACAAAAGAACAAGAAAGGACAGGCAAATGGATATTTTTAAAGGGAAACAAGTGTGGGGGTAAGATAATAAAGCTATAAAGTAATTGATATATGAAGACAGGTGAAACTTAAAGGGTCACAGAGAAACTAGAGTATGTATTCGGTATTGTTCGTTTTGATGAATAGGTATGACTTCGAGGAAGGTGTAGGTTAAAAAAGCAGGGTGTTTTTAGAGTTGAATAAAAAGAAATGTAACAGGTACGAGGGTAAACGACTGCGAATTGTTATGAGAGAAATTTACGATAAAAGGTACAAAGTGATCGATTGAAGAGAATTTAAAATCTACTGAAGATTGTAAAGGATGACGTTGAAATAGATATTAAAAATGAACTGTATAAATTATAAATAAAGGGCTAAATGTTACGGTTCGTTTAAGAATATAAATATAGGAAAATATATACATTCTATCATCTACCATTTCTCCATCTATCCATCTATCGAATATATCGAATTTGTTGCAGCAAATATCATACCAACGGCCGTATTGGTGGTCGTCGGCTACGTGGGCTGTCGCCAATACTTGGCCGTGGCCCTGTTCGCGATAGCGATGATCTTCAAGGGGCCATTCTTTGCCGGCCTGAAGGTGAACACGATGGACCTGACCAGCCAGTACAGTGGCATCGGGATGGCGCTGGCCAACGGGGTCGGATCGATCATTGGGGCCTTGTCGCCCAAGTTAATCGCCAAAATCGCCCCAGACAACACGTTCGGCCAATGGCAGCTCGTGTTCTGGGTGATATTCGCCTTCAGTACCGTGTTGAGTGTTATCTACCTGTTTATGGGCAGCGGGAAACGGAGGCGGTGGGATTACCCGGACACGGATCAGCAGTACTTCACCGTTAAGCTGAAATTGTGCAGTATATGCGATGGGATCGATTATGACAGGGAGGCGGTGGAGAATGGCAGGGCTGCCGTATTGTCGGCGCGAGGATATCCACCGCCGGCGAACACTCTACCGAGTCTACTTACTTAGTTTTATACATATTTTATTCAAACGAAATGTACCATATATTGTATGTAGTAAATTCACGTTGCGAATTGAATAGTTTTTTTAATTTTTTTGAAGTTCAATGCCATTAGTAGATTCAGTGACTACTGCACGCCATCTATCAGTCGTTTACCAGTACAAATAAACCAGCTGTACGGTTTTGTCGTGCCGCCAACAGCTGCGCGAATTTCTCGATTTTATTTAAAAAAAAAACTCATTCAAATCCCGCGAATGTGTGTATCGTGACCCCGAAACGTTGTAGATCCGATAAATCGTAAAAACGCGGCACGCGCAAGTTTATTTTTCGCGATATCCGTGATAAAATCAGAGGCGAATTTTCACGAATTTAAATCGGTATGAAGTTAGTTGCGCATACGACACCGTCTCTGCTGTTGACGTTGGATGCGAATTGCTACATAACCAAATTGTGGCTACCGTAACCGTACAATATTGGCAAGTGAAGTGTAAACAAAGGTGTTGACGAATGAATTTACAAACCGGTTTTGTTGTGAAGTGATTTTTGAGGTGTGTATAAATGAGACCTAGAAGATAAAGTGCACTATGAGATGCCAAGGATCTGCTGCAAAAGAAACGCCGGCTTCCGAGATAACAATGCGCTGCGCAAGAACATCTAAGGTAGAATAGTTATTGAAAAAGTATTATCTTCTTTTAAAAGAAGCTTATCGTCTTATCGATTTAATAATGTGTACCCAACGTATTATTACTTTCTGTCTTGTTTGTTTTTTTATATAAATCCAAAAATAATGATTTATGAATGTCAGTCACACTGACAACACACGCCATTTAAGACAGCTATTTTTTGAAGGATGCTTTATTTTTTTTTATGAAATTTATTTTTACGAGTATAGTTGGAATAGAAAAAGGCCACGATAAAAAAAATGATATGGTTCTATTAAACACAATATATAAAAATATTACAAAATACATTGAAATAAATACTGTATATTTCCTATCTAATATTAACATCTACCTAATGGTGATCATAACACTTTTTGGTTTTAAATTGCTGCTTGATATCCTAATAAAGGAATCAACGAGCAGTGTATATATATATATATAGCAAAAGTCATAAACACTTATAACTTTATCACAAATTGTCCAATTAAAAACAACAAGTTATGGCTGCCGACAAAATATACATTTATCTATCATGAGAATACTCTGTTGTTGTTGTCATGTTGTTGATTTGACCGGCTTCCGCTTGCTTCGTGTTGTCAAATGACAGATCATTCCAAGGCTGCTCTTCGCCACTGCCCCATATATTGTAGATGATCGTTGTCAGCGCGAAAACACCGAACGAGATCCAAAATACTATCTGCCATTGCGATAATGTATGCTGAAAATTACAAGAACAAAAAAAAAATTGAATACTTTTGAAAAAAAAAATATTTTTTTTAAACGAAAATTGTTGATTATGCGTACATCTGCCGTGATTTCCCCCACTAAATACGGCGTGATAATGCCACTAATCGCCCCGATACCGTTCACAATGGCCATTAGCGTGCCCGCGTAATTCGGGGCCAAATCCAATGCGTTCACTTTCATGCCGCAATAGAACGTGCCCATGAAACCCATGCCGATGGTGAACAGAGTGACGGCCGCCCATTTGTCGCAACCGGAATATCCCGCTGCCACGATGAATATGCCTGGCGTAACAGCAGCTGAAACCAAATATACACCAAATTCATTAAATAATCGTAAAAGTGCGTTTTTCGTAAAAAAAAATCTGTAGTGATAAAATGAGTTTTTCTTTTTATTAAAAAAGAACCATTTTTAATGTTAATAAAAAGTTATAAGAGATTTTAATGATAAAAAAATAAATAAGAATTACCGAACAATAATAATGAAAATATTTCTTTTAATGAAATATATCTTGAAAAATAAAAATAAATGGTACCTATGGACGTGAAAAACTTCCGGGCGAAAGTAATTTGCATATATCCCTTAATGACGAGCCAATCGCAGAGCCAGCCCGAGCTCATGCTTACCAACCACATGAGAACATACGGCAACGAACTCAGCATGCCATTGTCAGCCACATTGAAGCGCAGCACGTCACTCATGTAGATGGGCAGATCGGTAACCATGGTGAAGAAGCCCCAATCGTGGCCGATCTGGGCGGCAACGAGCGCCCACACGGGCGACGACGTCAGAATCGAGCGCCACGGAATGACTTTGTCTTTCGAGTTGCGACTCGGCCCTGGAGAGCGGTTGTTTTTAGGTTATGGTGGTGGGTGAATGTTGTTTGATAGTTACCTAGTTCTTTGCGGAGGTAGTTCTTCTCATCGTCGCTGACGAACGGGTGAGATTCTGGGTCGGAATAACATATTAGCACCCAGATTATGCACCACAGCACCCCAAAAGAGCCGAACACGTAGAAAACGGATGACCAGTCGCCAGTGGCGTCGATTATCCAACCGCTCGCTGCGTTTCCAACTATGGTTCCTTTGAAAATATATATGAATTGAGAAAAAATAATGAAAAAAAATTCCTTCGGTACCTATTTGTCCACCGGCATAAACCAAAGTACCGATCTTGGCTCGCTCGCTTAACGGCACCCATTGGGCGAGAAGGGCGTTTAAAGCCGGATACGTCGTGCCCTAAAAATAAATCAAAACTTCAACTGTTTATATTATTCTAAACAAGTCTATGGGAGACAAATATTAAACAATATATCGTCGGCGATGTGACAATACCTCCTATATACTTTGAACTTTTAATGAGCTGGGCGATATTCTGAACATGCGCAATAAATCTAAGATTCAGGATGACATAATCAGTCATTTTTCAAATTTTTGTAAAATAGGATGTGTTGTCACATCGCTGACGATACATATGCATATATTCACCTCTCCCAGTCCTTCAAAGACGCGCAAAATGATTAAGCCCTTCCAGTTGCCTATGTCAACGACCCACGGTGTCAGAAATGTAAAGATAGAGGTCAATAGAATGCCAATGCCCAAACTGTATTTGCCACCGAATTTCTCCGCTATAATTCCGCCGGGAATATGCGTTATGACATAGCCCCAATAGAAGGAGCTTAGTATCAGGCCCTGTTGACTCGAAGTCCAGGCGTAGAGTTCGCTGTTATCCTAAAATAATTTTTTTTATAAATAATTTTTTTCTTTCAAAAACCATAGTTTGCTTGGATGATTGAATTATTTTTTAAATTATTTTTTGCAATTTAAAAAATGAATTAAATTTACTTCTCCACCATTGCCATTTCCATCATTATTTTCAATTGGACAGGTATCCATAGTTATATGACTGTTATTTACTGGAACGACCATTTTTGTTATGGCAACCGACAATGATATGCGCATTGTGTAAGCGTTGACAACTGCCAGAAACCCCATTATGCCCAAAATATATCTTTGGGGAATTAAGAAACCTGAAATTTAAAAAAAAAGAAAAATAATCTTCAAAAAAAAAAATTTCTTCCGATTTTTAAATATATTTTTTTATAAATATTTTCCTTTTAATAACCAAAAAGGTTTTTTTTACTAAAAATTATAAATAAAAGTATTCAAATATTCATTTTTTTTTTTAATTTGTCAATATAATCTCTATATGTCAATTTATTGTAAATTTCTTTTGTATTTTTATAAAATTTTTGACAATTCATTTTTTTATCAAATCAAAACTCGTATTAAAAAATTCAATTGTTATTTTACACTAGAACGTGATATTTTTTTAAAATTCACAGTTATCAATTTTTAAAAATACCCGCAAATTCTATTTAAATTTTAACACGCATAAAAATTAAACATGCACATGTTTACGATATGCCACATAATTTTTTTTATTATTCTTTAGTAGTCTTTAATTTTGCAACGGCCTGTTTTTATTAAAATTTTTTTTTATCTCATTGGCTTAAAAACATGCAATTATAATGATTCTTGGTCCAATATATACAAATCAATATACTACTTGATAAATGTCTAGATTGAATTTCTGTCAAATTCTGTTTGTTACAATTAGAGCCTATCATTTAATCTAAACTAGTTTCAATATTTATTACGGGTTTTAATATAAAAAAAATGAGGATTAACAAATTTTTAGGCACTGTCAGTAATAAATCGTAAATAAAATAATTCCAGACACATTGGCGTGGATGACGTAATTTTTATAAACTCTTAGTTATTTATACATGAATTTTTTAGTTGTATTTTATGACTTTTATTGCTATATCCTGTTTAAAATTGATTCGAAATGGACGAATGATTCGATTCGATTCAATAATTGGGCGGTGAGTTCGGACAGCTTATTGGTATTCTATGGCGCATTGTTGGCGCATTTTTTTTTGTTTATGGCTGTCATTACATCGTCATTTTGTTTTATGGCGATGTGAACGTGATGTGTTTTAGATTTAGTTGACTTTAATTTGTTTTGAAAAATTAAAAATGATTAGAAAATAATAAAAATAAAAATAAAATTGAAGATAATTTTTAAAATATCAATCAAATATATTTAAACTTTTTTACTCATATTAATTTTCTTATTATTTGAATAATAATATTATAATTTATTAAAATTATTCATATTTGACAATTCTCTTTTAAATTTCTTAGAAAATATTATACAAAGTGGAAAGCCTTGTATTATTCACCTGGAAAAACTGTTATATGTTGCAAAAAACATTTTTGCTTTATTAAGTTTACAAATTTAAAGAATGTTTTTACTTGAACTAAAATACCATTATTAAAAAAAAAACGAAGGTGGAATTTTTAAAGGTTCTATATTTATTATCTATAAAAAGTTATCTATATAAACTATACACATTTATAAACCATTTGTCGATGTGACAATTCATTAGTGCTACTGTCAAAGAATTGACAATTTTATATCGAATAAAATTCCCTAGTTAAAAAATAACAAAAGAAACGTTTTTTTTTTGATTTTTCAACATAACCTCTTGATTTTTTTAACTACCACATTGCAAATAATGCCCTGGGTAAATAAATTGTCGGCATTCCAAGCAAATTATTTTTTCTAGACATACATAATCGATTTTATCATAAACGTATATAATACACTGGGTGTTTCATAATTTTCAACTCCCCATTTAATTTTTTTTTTAAATTTTCTTGATTAATACAACCATGGATAAAGTATATATACATATACCGAGTTGAATATTTGATTGGATACCAAACGTAACCTCAATTTTTTTAGCAAAACATTTTTAACAAAAAATTTCAATATAACTTCATTATTTTATAAAAAAAAAAAAAAAAATTCTCATGTAATTTTTTTTTGTATTTGTTGGTATCACCGTGTATATGTATGTATTTGTAGAACATATACAGAAGATGTATTCTATTGTAATTATCTCAAAAGTCTTCCGAAATTTTATTTGTTTACTCTGGAATTTGATTTTTTATAGAAAAGGCACTTTGACAATTCGTCAAATTATTGTTGATATGTACACCAATTGATTTGCATAAAATTTTATAGATTGACTAAATTAATACTATGATAACGTATTTTATCGTTTTAAATAAGACAAATTAAACCTACACAATTTAACTAATATTTATATTTTAAAAAATCTTGAATTTATTAAAATAAATTACTACAAAATTTTTTTATTTTTTTTTTAAATAATAATATATTAAAACTAAATACTAATAATCTAATTACGAATGCAAACTATGTAAACAAAAATTTCATTGCTCTTTAACCTTTAAAAAATTTACAATTGGTATTAACAATGTCAAAAAAAACATTTTAACAATATAATATAACAATGTACTTCCGCGTATATAATAACTAGTTAGCCCTGAATGACAGACATCAAGGTGTCACTTGAGTGTGACGTGCCTGTCATAACATTGACGTTTCAAGACGATTTGCCCTGACTAATGATAAACGATGAATAATAATTATGGTGTCGTCATTAATATTTGGTAAACGATAAAAAAAATTGATAATTTAAAATAGCTGAAAAAAGAAATTAAATCAAAATTTTGCGATAAAATTTTTTCTAGTTGAGCAGGTTATAGCAAGATTGCTTAGCGTTAAGGTATTTGAAAAAAAATCTATTTTTTCCACTCGGTTTGACAGATATAATCGCATGAGAGCGTTAATCCGATTGTTTAAATTAGTAATGACCACGCGATTAGTTGCTAACCAATCAAATGTAATAATCGCTCTATTGATTTATTTTTATTTATTTTAAATGTAGTTTGTGAAGTGAAGTATTTTGCGATTATCGTTTAATTAAAAATGAAATCAATATTATCTTAGCGATAATCTACTTGTGAATTTAATAGTGTGATTGCAAACCATTAGATCCATGTAATTGTACAGATAAATAGATTGCTGATTTGTAATATATTTTTTTATTAATTGCAATGTGTAATTATATATAAAAATATATTACTCATAGTTTTTTTTTTAATAAATTTGGTTCACTTTTTATGATTTTGTTATTTAAATTTAATGGTTTAGTAAAACATTAATTTAGCTGTCAGCTAAAATGACAATTTTTTTTCTCAATAATTTTCTTATATTATAACAATATTATAAATGACAAAATATATACTGAGCGTTAATTTAATAAAAATAATATAAATATTAAATTCTAGATGATTTTTTTGATAAATCAATTGGCTGTCAAACATAGGCATTTTGAGTGAAAAACAATTATGGAACATGAGACTTGATCTTTTTTGTTTTGCCACCTGTATATATGGCTCTGACAACAATTGAAGGTATTTTATTTGGTTGTCGTGTAATTCAATGATGCCTAAAAAAATTCCTAGAATTATAAATGTTGTTCGAATCAATTATATTCGGATAATAACGAAATAAAATAGTACAATAGAATAATTAAAAAATAATAATTTGTAAGTCTTACATTTCGACAATTTTAATCTCCACCCGGTTAACATTCTAAATGAATTTTGTTTATCACTTTTTTTAAGACACGAAAACGCAAGTTTTTAAATTTTATATTAAAAAGTCACTTGTAAAAAATAATGTCATTCCTACGATTTTTTTAATAATTCCAAAAATTGTTTTTTGAACTAAAAAACTGCTTTCTAACTAAAATATTAATTAAGCAATTTTTTAGTTAAAAAGATTTGAAAAATACTTTAGGAATTAATTTTTTTTGTTAAAATTAGTAAAAAAAAATTCTACCCACTAGTAACTAGCAAAAAAAAAAATTTCAATAAAATACTTTTTTGACTAAATATTTTTTCGATCACCTTCTTTTCTAAAAATAAAAAAATCTTTAAAAAAAATTCAACAAAAAAAATCACAACACTTTGACGTAGTGGTAATACCTTCACAGAGGTACTATTGTTCTAAGTAAGTACCCGATAAGCGACTGAGAGTGCTGTGACTGGTGTATTGTATGTAGTATATAGAGGTCGGTGTGGTAGCCCGCGGGTACTCCGCGGGTACTCCGCCGGGTGGTTCTCTATCACGCACTACCAAAAAAATACTTTAAACGGTAACAGAGCACCACTCCATAGTCGCCTTATCGTACAATTTGTGTGTTTTTTTAAATATAATATACCCGGTATATTATATCTTCAATATTACCGCGATTGGTGTAAATGTTATACAGGGTGATGCAACTATGAAATTTACAATTAGTAAAAAAAACGTTTTGTCGTTTTTTTTTAATAATCTCTAAAAAAAAGTTGAAATTTTTATTATTTTTTATTTAAAAAGAATTTTTTAATTTTTTTTCTGTCCAAAATTTTTAACTAAATTTTTTTGGTATATACAAAAGGATGGTATCGAAGACAGTCTTTCAATTAATAGTATATATTCTGTGACGTTTTACAAATTGATATTAAAAAAAAAAAACGTATTATTATTTACGTTGGCTGGATTTATATGTTAAATGCCTTGAGCCATTTGTTTTTTTATATAGTCCATCGCTTTATATTTTTTACCATATGCTGGTTTTACATAATGCTGTGAAAATCCAAGCCTTCTACTAGTTTTTATTGGTTATGGATTTTTCCGGCTGTGATTTCCAAATAATTAATTTCGTGCGGTTTTTTAATTTGAAAATGCAAAATAAAGTAAATACAAAATATATATATTTTTTTCAATAAAATTAAATGAAATTTTTAAAATTTTCAATATATATTAAAATTTTATGTTTTAAAGCAATTATTTTTTCAAATTAAAAAATATTTTATAAATATATATATTTTTTTAAATGTTTAAAAAATATAATATTTTTTTTACACAGAAAAAAAGATCAATTAACGAATTCAATTTTTTTTTGTTAAAAACATTTTCAAAGCTAAATATTAAAAACCATTGAGTTTTGTAGCCACTAGATGGCCAAATCCTCATTTATCTTCGAAATTTTCATCTCGCTTATTATAAAATTATTTTATTATAAGACAGATTTTGCACGTCTAAAACAAATCACAACTACAACAAAAAAAAACTCCCGTTCTAAGGCAAGAAAAACCAAAACAAAACACAGTCAACCTTTTCCAGAAGAGTGGCCATTGATAAGGAAGCATTTTCAAGGCCTCCTTGCGCTTTGTAAATTAATATTAGACGCGTATCAGTTTTTTATTATTGGATTTTTTTTTTTTTTTTTAATCGACAAATCTGGGCATGCCATAAATTCCTAGCCAAAATAATAATAGATTCAGCAAATACATCATGGGACTACTTAGCACTTCCATAAAAAAAAAATTAATGTTTTTCGAAATAAATTTGTTTATCAACAATATAAATTTATTTACAAAAATAAAATAAGATTTTGGCATTTATTTTCAAATATATATTTTTATATACCGAGTGATGTTTACACAATTAATTATATATAATTATTTTTTTCGACTTATTAATTTAATTATTACAATTAAAAAATATATATTTTAATGTTGCCAAAATTAAATTTTTTTTTTATCACAGCAATTATGATTATTTTTTTCGGTGGCAATTTTGCTTTGTTTAATTGACCGTATAAAAATATGTGAAGGTTACAAAAATCGTACTCGTACAAATTTATTCTCCTATAAATGTGTTTTGCGAATTTAATATTATAAAGAATGCATTTAGTTATTATATAAAAGTACTTGTGTTATAATTTTTATGTAAGTACTCGAGGAAATCACATCAACAAATGATTATATTGTATAGTGTGTGTGTGTGTGTGTGCAATTCCCAACCTAGATAATTTATATATTTGTAATTATTTGTGGTCATTATCATAGCACAATGATTTTGTTGAACTTAAATTTAACTTAAATTTAAAAAAAAATCAATTTTAATTTTTTTTAATCCCTTTTGCCCTTTTTTCTTAATTTAATCTTTTTTTTTTAATTGTTCGTTTCATTTTCTTTCCATTTTTTAATGGTATAATTTTTTTTTAGTATTTATTATTTATTTAGAACTATAGGACCATTAGCCTACTATCACATGCATCGAAGATATTGTTAAAGATTATTTATAGGAGATTAGAAAATAAAGTAGAGGAAAGGCTAGGAGAAGATCAGTTTGGTTTTAGGAAAAACAGAGGGACGAGAGAGGCGATTCTAGCACTAAGAACGGTAGTAGAAAAAAGAAATAGGGTAGGAAAGGTAACTTGCATAGCTTTTGTAGATTTAGAAAAGGCATTTGATAATGTAGATTGGGACATAATGTTTAGAATTTTAAAAGAAACGGGTATAGATTATAAGGATAGGAGAATAATTTTTAATTTATATAAACACCAAACTGCCTTAGTTAGAATTGAGGGGGAAGAAGAGGTAGCAAAAATAAGGAAGGGAGTTCGGCAGGGATGTACACTCTCACCGTTATTATTTAATCTATATATAGAAGATGCAATAAACAAAGTAAAAGAAGAGTATAGTGTAGGTGTGAATGTACAGGGAGAGAAAATATATATGCTGAGATTCGCCGACGATATAGCTATATTGGAAGAAAGCGAAAAGAAATTAGAAAGGGTATTGAATGGTATGCAGGCAGTATTGACTAGGGATTTTAACATGAAAATAAATATAGGTAAAACTAAAGTGATGAGGGGTGACAAAAAGGAATGCAGTAGAAAAATGAGGATCTCAATAGGAGATAATAGAATCGAAGAAGTGTCAGATTTTTGTTATTTAGGCAGTAGAATCACAAAAGATAATCGAAGCAAGGTAGATATAAAGTGTAGGATAGCACAGGGTAGGAAGGCATTCGTAGAAAAAGAACAGATTTTAAGATCAAATATTGACTTGGGTATTAGAAAAAGATTACTGAAGGTATATGTTTGGAGTGTAGCACTGTACGGGTGTGAGGCGTGGACTATAGGAAAGGAAGAGAAGCGTAGATTAGAAGCACTTGAAATGTGGTGTTATAGGAGGATGATGAGGATTGGTTGGGAAGATAAAGTAACAAATGAAGCTGTACTAGAGTTAGTAGGGGAGAAGAGAAGTATCTGGAGAGTGTTACAGCGTAGGAGAGACAGATTAGTAGGGCATATCCTTAGACATGGGGGGATTATGCAATTGATCATAGAAGGTAGAGTGGAGGGAAAGAGAGGGGTAGGTAGGCCTAGATTGGAGTATGTGAGTCAGATAGTTGAAGACGTTGAGATGAATAGCTATAGGGAGATGAAGGGATTAGCTCAGGATAGATCGGCATGGCGTGCTGTTTCCAACCAATCTTTAGGATTGCGGACTCTTTAACTTAACTTATTATTTTTTTAATCTTCATATTTTCCATTTTTTAATTCAATAATTTTTTCTTCAAAATCTTTTTTTTTCTTTTTTCTTTATCAATATAAATAATCCCGTTTCCATAGAAATAAAAACAAAATCAATTGAAAACTGTTTTTTTTTAATTCATTTTTTTTTGTTTCACCCACATACATACCAAGCGATCGAATTACTTTATTTACATAAATTCACTTTGTTCAAAAAATAAAATAAATACTAAATTGCAAATACGAATAGTTCAAAAATCCAACTTTTCATTCAATTGTTCTTGATTCATTTTAAAGATGATTAATAATTTTATTTTAATCTATGACCATAAAATAAATTGCAAAGATACTGGACATAATTAAAATTTCGAGAAATCAGCTTAATTTGATAAGCACTTGAATTTTTTTTTTAGGTTTTACTGTGCATGATTTGTAACTAACCTCGTGCCATTTTGCACTACACATTATTAATTTGATCAATAAAATAATTTTGTATAATTTAGAAGAAATATAAAAAAAGATTTCATTTAAATTTTCGTTGGAAAAAATGAATATATGTATGTCAAAAGTAGTTCATTTGCACTCTTTCCAGTTTTGTAGGAAAATTTTAATATTATGTAATATTGACATATTCATGTATATTATACAGGGTGTCACTTTGTTTTTGTTGGCGAATATAACATATTTAAAAAATTGGAAAAATGAACATATGTCAATATTAGTTCAATTATTTTTCTTTAAAAAAAGTACAAATAAATTACTATTGACATATGTATTTTTCCAACGAAATTTGCATGATTTTTACTAATTTTTTGAAGAAAAAATGCAAATGAACTAATATTGACATATTCTCATTTCTCAAAGTGTTTTATAATTTTTTTTGTTAAAAATCTTCGTTTCGAAAATCAACTCTTCGAACCTTCAAAATATTACATTATGATATAACTAAAAAAAAGCATTTGTTTTTCGAATTACTAAGTAAGTAAACGTTACAATTGCGAAGCGTTGTACAATTTTTTTTTTAACTAATTGTTTTTCGTCGAGGAATTTCATTATTTACAATTGAAAATGACTTGACTCGAGGATCCGTTGTTAATATCGACAAAAATATATTATATATTTCGAATGATGTTATCTACAGAATGTTTTCCAATGGTATGTTGATATTTGTGGAATAACCTATTTTATTTATTATCGATAGTCAAACACTCACTCTGAACAAACGAATCCAACATACAGCAAACACGTCAATAGTGAAAGTCACTGGCAAATTGATTTTTTTTTAACAATTTTTCTCACAAAAAAATTATTAAGATATTTTTTGGCGAAAAAAGAAATGAAGTTAATTTTTTAAATTACAAATTTTTGCAAAAAAAAGAAAACAATTTTTTGATTTTATTCTCATTTATAATTAATAAAAAAATTAATGTAGACTCACCATAACAATATTTGACGTCCTTTTCATTCATTAGAAGATACGTTGTTTCATCTTGCTTTATTTTCTGTTGCGCCATCATGATATGTTCTTTTGTTTTGTTTATCAAAAACAAAAACAAAAAACAGTCGAAACACAATTTGTTATTTACCAATTGACATTTTGTTTAAAACAAAACACTGCTATGGCTGCTATGATTTGTTTGGATGAAACAAGCGCAACTTCTTTTTCAAAACAAAAAAAAGGTTAAGTTTATTTTGAAGTGTTTATTTTTTTATTAGAATATTTTGAAATTTTGAACTAAAAACAAATGAAATAATTATCAATGTCAACATCAAATGATTATGGAGAAATTTTAATTATAATTTTGCAAAAATTTTAAACACAATTTTTTTTTCTAACTTCATGACATTTCATGGACATGTTTTAATTTGATCTGAAGAAAGAATATATATTTTTAAACTTTAATTATGAGCAAAAATAAATTTATAAGGTTTGTTTAATATGTCAAATTAATAGCTTCTAATGAATTGACATTTAAAAGGAATCTCTCAATTAATTCCATCGCTAAAAATACCGAAACGTCGAATAAAAATAAATCCACAATTTATTTGGTAGAAAAATTTTCGCAACTGCTTTCCAAGTTAATATTTTAATTACTAAAATTTCGATAAGATCGGTTCGATGCGGCGCCTTTGTTGTGAATATTAAATTGTTTATTAAAAAATTCTGACGTCTTTCGATAATGAATGACAACTGAACACGCGCGCTGTTTCAAATATAAATTAAATAATTATTTTAATATCGCAGAAACGGTTTTTAGTCTTGAATTGAATTAAGTTGGCGGCAATGTAAGGGGGTGTATTTAATTATTTAGAAAGCTAGACAACGGATATGAAATGTTGTCAAATATAATAGTTTTGTTTTATCGAAATATTGGCAGTGTTTTGTTTTTTTAAGGTAGCTTTAAATTTAGGTGGAATTAAAAAATAAAACGAACAGAAATTAGATGTTTTTGAATATTTTTTTTTATAATAATCAAATTTTAATTTTATTAACAACAATTTACGTAATTTATTATTGTTATTATTATTACAAAAAAGACAGACATCACAAACCGTGCGAAATATTCAAATTAAATACAAATTGATAAGATATTCGAGAAGGGATAATTGAAAAAAATAAAAAATTTGATTACTTTTGTAAAATTTCGTGCCAACAAAAATTATTTATGAAAATTTAAAAAAAAATCAGATTATTTAAAGAAAATTACTTTTTAACTTTTTTGTAAAATTAAAGACAAAAAAAAAATTTGTATAGCAACGTAAAGAAATTATTTAAAGAAAATATTTTTTATATTAAAAATATATGTATAAAAAAAAAAATGTTTAAAAAAAGTTGGAGAAAAATTGTTTATACAAAAAAAATGGAAAAAAGTTTATAAAGAAATTTGGAAAAAAGATTATAATTTTTTTTTTAACAAATATGGGTAGATACATATTATCAATTATTATTTTTTTACGGATATATTTTATATGGCAATATTTGAGGTTATATGATGAACCACACTGTATATACAATACAAGCTCAACGGTCAGCAGCCTAGACACAATACACAGGGTGATACATTAAACAGGTAACAGCATAAATCAATTAACCCGACAAACAGAACCAAATAAATAACTCACTCATACGACTCACTCACTTACGTTTCAACTAACACCCGACAAAATACTGCCCGACCACCTGCCCACCCCCGCCACCGCCACTCTCGAGCAGCGCGGCGGGCTTCTCAATGGCGAGCGCGACCAACTTCCGGTTCCGTTTGATCTCCCGATCGAACACATCGTCCCCACCAAGCAGCTCCAGATACCGGTGCATGTCAAACTCGACCCTGGGTAATGGTTTATTAATAAACGCGGCCGCCTCCGCGACAGAGGGCAGCACGTGCTGCTGCAGCGACTTGATCTCCCACAGGGACGAGTGAATCGCGTTCGACTTGATCGGATCGGACTCGTCCATGATGTACGGATCGGTCACTGAGTAGATGGCGCTCGATGGGTGGTGGATGAGTGTCTTGAGGCCCGGGTGGCGGAGCAGCAGGTTGCCGATGAACATGCAAATGACGGTCGCGTCGAGGGGGGGCGCTATTAGGGCGAGGCGCGCTAAACGTTTCGCGAACGCGGCCACTAGTGTCTCGGGTAGGTGGGTGGAGGATAGGAACAGATCGGACAGGTGGAATAGACGCGATTTGTATTTAGTGTGGAATATCTCCGGCTCGAACATGGAGTAGAGCTTGGAGTATATGTTCGGGTAGTCCAGATTGTGCGCCTAAATGCCAAACGATATTTTATTTAAAAACATTTTCTTTTATATTCAATTGTTTTCCAAATAATTCGATTAAATAACGTTATAAAGCTAGCCGCGACTTGTATTGACTTGACCAAAATAAAAACAAAACATCACCGTCTTGTCACTTTGACAAATTAAAATCAAATTAAAAATCCGCAAATCTTTTCTATCTAACATTTTATTCTTAAATTAATTAGAAAACCAAAAATTCTAAAAAGCAAACTGAATATTAAAATTTTAATGTTTAATTCGACTATACTACAGCCTGTATACATTAAATCACAACAAATTATAATCCAATGCACACATACTGTGTAAAACTCCAATATTTCCTATAACTATCCATTCTTAATACAATCTTAGGATGTTTTGTTTGATTAAACTTTTTTTTTAAGTTATAGGCATTTTTTTTTTTTTTTTTTACCTGAATAAGTGTGAATATTCCTTGTAAGGCCAACAGACTGACCGGACCGCCTACATCGAGCGAGTCCATAAGAAAATCGGTTAATAAAAGTGGCTTATCCAGATTAGACAAAACTTTCTCCAATAATAAGATTAACAATTGTTTATGGCTGCTGACCGAATAATGCCACAACATAACGCAACTCCAAAGTCTATTTAAATTCTTTCGTGGAATTGTCGAGTCAAAATTAAACGATTCTATAAAAAAAATCGATGAAATTTTTTTTTATACATTTTTTTTTTCGTACCTGAATTTTCAAAACACAATAAAGTAACCTCTTCGTTCGCCCGCAACGGTATTTTCTCCAATAACAACAAATAATTCGAAATATACAGTTCGCTAGGATTTGATTTCAACGTAATTTTCGGCAATATTCTCCATATATTATATAAAACGTCGTTGTGCGATAAATACTCTTCGAATTTATTCATTAATAGCGTCGCATTGCTTTCCGTGTGTAACAGTTTATTTAGAATATTTTTCAGTCGCACTAATGGAACACCCTGTGTGGATTGTGACTTAGATTCTAATGGGAACTTTCCCTCATTGGATAAAAAGTTCATTGCCGTGGTTAAAGCTGCAAAAAAAATCAAATAAAAACCCTTTTTTTTCTAATAATATATATATTTATTTTTACCTTGTATTTGCACTTTACTGGACGAATGCCCGAAGCAATACAGAACCTTTTCCGTCACTTCTTCGTAGATGTCCAATAGCCATTTCCTGTACATGTTCTCCGCGTTATTTTCGGCCAATTTCAAAGGCACAACTTCCATATACATCTCCCGCGATTTCAACAAACCGCCGAACACCATATCGAGCGTGAGAAGGCAGGCGGACGTGTCCGAACCGCTGTCCAGGTGTCTCACAATCTCCACCACATTATTAGCGTACTTTCGCGATGCTAGAAAGTCTTGCGCTTTCGCGCGCAAGTGTTTCGAGATTTTCAGCGGCTTTTCGTGCTGCGACATGGTCGCAATTGGGGTGGGGGGCGCGCTAATTTATTAAATAGGACACTGGGGAATTGAGAATTTCGACTGAAAATGAAAATACTAGCGCAAAAAGGTGGGTTAGAAATGAGCAATCAGGATGAATGTCCGAAAATCTGTCATCGCATTCTTTATTTAATCGAAATTAAATGAAAAGCAAATTGGTGCCGTATACATTAAAATATATGCCACAATTTCACAAGAAAAATATTAAAAATAATTATTTACATATGAGTTGTGTATTTGTGTTCGTATTAGTAGTACTGTTCGGTTGCGTTGATGAAATAGCAAGTTAGGTTAGAATTCTATGGTAAGATGACATTCCAAAGATCGGTCATCGCATTAATTATATTTAATTAAAAGTATATGTTAAACCGTTAAAATATATGTCACAATTTAATTTTACGATATTATTTTTATTTTAAAAATTAACTAACTAACCTAACTATTAAAAATTATTTATATATTAATTACGATATAATATTCGGTCGAGTTTATAAATAGCGTATTAGGTTAGAAACAAATACTAGGATGAAAGTCCAAAAATCGATCGTCGCAATGATTATACATTCTTGTTTAATCTAAATTAAATGTGTACTAAAATTAAATTAAAAGCGAATTAGCACCTTATAAATTAAAATATATGCCACAATTTAGGTACATAGTTATTATTTTTCTAATAAAAATTTATATATGAATTGTGAATATAATATTCGTGTTGGTAGCGCTGTTTCGGTTGCGGTGATAAAAACAGCATTGACAGGTAGGAAAATCGCGTTCGTGCGCGGTTAGTGTTGTGTGTTTTTGTGGGGCCACGTCATATTCCGATAGCACGGTGGCGGTGGCTCATTCTGTGCTAATCCACCTGTAAATAGGAACGCAAAAACGGCAGAATGAATGTATTCCGATTAGCAGGTGACCTGTCCCATTTATTCGCCATTATAATCTTGCTGCGGAAGATATGGGTAACCCGCTCCTGCGCTGGTAAGTACACACAAAAGTTTTAAAAAGACCGGTCCAGTGTACGTGAATGCGTATTATTTCCCCATTAAATAATACACGTACATCCTTGGTCGATTATATATGTCGGTTGACACATAGGCAATTTCGTACACGCGCGAACACGTAACCCACACTATAAAGGGTGTTTTTTTGCGCGTTATCGTAGGCATATCGGGCAAATCGCAGATCCTATTCGCCGTGGTGTACACGGCCCGCTATCTGGACCTTATAACGACATTCGTGTCCGTGTATAATAGCGCGATGAAGGTGGTGTTTATTGGCGCCTCGTACGCTACGTGCTACTTTATCTATCTCAAGTTCAAAGCGACGTACGACCACAATCACGACACGTTCCGCATCGAGCTGCTGCTGGCGCCCGCGGTCGTACTCGCGCTGCTGATAAATCACGACTTTACGCTGTTGGAGGTACGCATTAACACTAGATATACCCAGAATTGATATATACCTACTTTCGGCCGGTTAAATTACCAAACGGTCCAACTGCCGGTTGGTAATTTAGCCGAAAAAGAATTTTAAATTAGCTAATTACTGAAAGCGGTGAGAAGAAAAAGAGTTCAAATAATAAGAAATATTATCAAAATATTTACTTACTCACCACGTGTCCAAGAATAATGTAAATTTATAAAAACAATTTTTCATAAAATAAAACAATTCGTAATTTTAGCTATTCGTAGCTAAAAATATTATACATATTGATTTGAGCTAAACATATAAGATATGTAGAGAACTATACAGAATGTATTTAGATACGAATCACATAGTGATAATAGTTTATAAACATCACAGAAATATGTCACTAATTATAGTTTTGTAAAGGACTTAGTTTACTAAATATTGTTATACATATTCATATTGAGTTAACATAAGTGTGTGTATATATATATATATATATATATATATATATATATATATATATATATATATATATATATATATATATATATATATATATATATATATATATATATATATATAGGATGATGATAAGTAAGATTTTGATATAAAATAGGTAATTAAAAAATAAATAAATGATTAAAGGGCATAAACAAATCAAGATAATATATCACTATGCTCATTTCGCACGAGTTAATGTTTATACACAATTGCAAAATAACTACAGAGAAGTGAATTCAAATAGTAGCAAATGAATAATTTTATAGATTAGATAGATAAAGTTGAAATTCATTTATACTGCAAAAAGCATTATTTAGAAGTATTGACTTGATTTCGCGTTTAAAACATTGTAAGTCGGTGATCTGTTCGATACGAACAGGTAATCTGTTAAACAATTGCAATGGTTTTTATGACACTGTTTATGTATTTTGTTCAATCAGAGTTTAAAAAAAAATTGATGTGTTTCTTTAAATATATTGATGTTTTATTTATATATATATATACACATACACACATACATATGTGTGTATATATACACACTAGGAACTGTCGGGATCAAAAGATTTTTAAAGTGGGGTCTACAGGAATCTCGCATTTTTTAGGTATTGTATAATCAGGATCGCTCTTTTTTGGGCAATTAAAAGACGTTTCGTATTGGTTGCTTTACAATTCTATTGTGGCCGTTATGTAGATTTAAGCGATGTACGTTGCACACAGGTGCTGTGGACGTTCAGCATCTACCTGGAGTCGGTCGCCATTCTGCCGCAGCTGTTTATGGTGAGTAAGACGGGCGAAGCGGAGACGATCACGTCGCACTATCTGTTCGCGCTCGGCTCGTACCGGGCCTTCTATATCCTGAACTGGGTGTATCGTTACATGACCGAGACGCACTATGACCTGATCGCCATCGTGGCTGGTATCGTCCAGACGGTCCTCTACTGCGACTTCTTCTATCTGTATATTACGAAAGGTACGAATCTGAGCGAACTGCGGGGCTTCCCTAGCGGCCACGTGGACACGGGCTTGTTAATGGTCGCCCTAACCGTCGATATTGGGCTGTTTGCCAAAAGAGATGCACTTGAAATTTAAATTGAAGTAACCGAAATAACAGACTTAAAAACTGTGTTTTTTTGTAAATTTTTTACGCGTCGCGCTTTAATTTAAAAAAAAATATTTTAACGTACTAATTAACAATTTCAACGTAATAATAAAAATACGCGCGTAAATAACGGATTAAACAGTTTGTTTTTTGTATATTTTTTTACGCATCGAGCTTTAATAATAAAAAAAAAAAATGTAACAATCTAATTGATTAATAATAATTTTAACATGTTAATAAAAATACGCTTTCTCGTGTTTATTTTACTTTTAAAATAATATAATAAAAATTGAAGCATGTTTGTTATTGTTTCTCTACTTTTTAGTCTTACGGGGCAAGAGATTGCAGCTTCCGGCTTGAGTGACATTTAAACGTCAAATGAATGGCATTGTAGGTTATGTCTGCGCCCTAGTCGTACAGTGTAATGTCACTACACACAACAATCACCATTTGACTTATCATCCATAACCTATATATGTGTGGCATGAGTCATCTGTCATGCATTTAAATGAACGACTGTCTAAAATGTTTCATCGTCATTAAGAACACGAAAAACCATCATTTAAGGCGATTTAAATGGACTAGGTAGATTTAAAAAAAATATATATTTGAGGTATTCTTCTGTTTTGTGTACAAAATATCTTAATAAATGCATTTCCTATTGTTACCATCGCATTGTCGCTGTCGTCACGGAAGCAGTTAGTAATGTATTAGACAATGTATTATTATTGATGCTACAACTTAACAAACGATTGCTTTCCAATTTATTCCTATTATTAATTAAAATTTAAACAAATTTATACCGATAAGATTAATTAAATAAACAGATTTTTAAAAAAGTTTTGTCCTATTTCTGCCGTTATTTATTATTAATTTTATTATTGTCAAACGAGTTTTTTTTTTTAATAAAAATTTCATTTGAACAGTGGCGTTATGTTTATATATACATATATATACACACTTAAAAAATATTTTTTAGTATGTGTTTCTTTGTAATTCACGAATATTTTTTTAGTCGGTGCCAATTTGCTACTATTTTAGTCATTTAATTATTTTTGTCGAACATTTCGACTACTTTTGAATACTATTTTTAACATGGGTACTTATAATTTAGCAAAATAAAATAACTTACGTTATATTTATCTTTTTTTCAAATAAATTAAAGACATTGAAAACAAACCAAATATTGTATTAATTATTATAATTAATAACCACAGGATAACTATAAGTTTACTCGTATATTAAAAAAAAAGTGTAATTTAAAAATTCTTCAAAAAATAATGCAAATAAAAATATTACAAACTCATTTTTGTTTTTTAATATTCAGCAAAAATGAAAAATAGATTTTTTTCTATTTTAAAAGAAATATTTCTTAATTTAGCGATTGTTTAAAAAGTTTTGGGTTTCAAACGCTCTTAATGATTTCATATAAACGCGCCTATATGAAGATAGCTACTATCTACTACTATCTTCAGTAGTATATCAATATATATTTAACAGTATATAAACTCACGATTCGTCACAGAGGTATTTTATTTAGTTTTTATCTTGTGCTACTGAAGATGGGAGCATAGCCTTCGAAATGTACATCTAGCTACATAATGCTTTAAGTTACGGTATTTGGGTGATATTCTATACTATTATTTAACACCGTAGAGATCATTTTAAAAATAAAATAAAATATTCTTTATTTTTATAATCATTTATTTTTGATAATCACATAATATTGTTCATATTCGATTTGTTTCTACACTAAATATACATAATTATTTATTGAGATATGTACAGGGTGTTACGTTTAGTAAGTCGATAGTAATATTTACTTATAATACAATATAAAAACAATATAATGCTACCTATGATAGAGAGAAATGTTTAAGAATAATTAAAAAGTAAAAAACAATAGATTAAAGAGCAGGAAATAATTATTTAGCTTTTATAAAAAAATAGTATAATAATTAAATATAAAAAATAAAATTCGTTGATTTTAATTGATATTTTAATAATTTTAGGTAATAACTCGTAAAAAATTTAAATTGGCAGTGATTCATTTTTTACATATTATACAAATATTAAAAACATTTACGATATATTAAAAAAAGCGTTCAAAAATAGTTCAAATACACTCAATTATCTTATTTGGGGCCCTAAATAATATGTCACATATAATACATTATATTTAAAAGGATAATTAGTATTAAATGAAATATAAAGTCTATAAAAATAGCGATAATGTACATTACTACAAATTGTAAAAAAAATGCAACAAAAACTATTTAGAAAAAAGGTCTAAATTATTGGGAGAAAAGTAAAATCTATAAAAAAAAAGAATTTCTAGAATTTTCACAAACATAAAATGAACAATAAACTTCTGTATATATATATTTGTTAATTTACAAAAATTATTTACTTGGCGACAAACGGCGTTAGATCGGGAAACTTAAATCCAGGGCCGAATGCATCTGCCAAGCTCGCCGTAAACTTGGCTTGCGGCCGCGACCTTAACGTTCTCCGCTCTCCACCACTAGGTGGTGGCACCAAGTCCGTGTGCAGGCTCGTGCCACTGGACCGACGCGAATTGTCGCCGCTAAAATCGCCTATGATAGTGTCGCCGTTGCGCACCAAGAAGCCGCACTGGGCCGTGCACACGTCGTCGCGCAGTATCACTTCACGTGACCACTCGCGCACCAGCTGCGCGCAATCGGTGACGCGCAACGATGCGCACTGACCCTAAAAATCACAGATTCATTGCGTTGCTTTTTGAAATCACCCTGACAGCTTCTCATCTGACAGACAAAATGAATGATTTCGAATTAAAACCAACTTCATCCATATAATAAAATGGTCAAAAAATACATTTTATTTGATTAAAAAACAACTGTAGCCATAACTGATATCTCACTTTCATCCACTTTAAAAGCCATTTTTGACACATTTATGATTAACTATTGATGAATCCTTATCACCATGTATATATATTTACCCCCTCCTGTGTGCACACGCAGCTCGTACACGGTGAGGGGAAGGCACTGTCACCCAGCGCCACCTGTCGCCCGCCAATAAGGCACTGGCCACCCCCGCCCAGGACGCCCCCATCGCCACCCTCACGCCACGCCCCCAACTCCATGTTGGGTAGCGAGCGGCAGGCAACTCTAGGGTTCAGGAAATTACTGGGCAGATCGAAGGCGGCACGCTGCATGTCGGAGTGTACATCCAAATTGTCACAGATCACCTGAAATTTTTTTAATATATAATTTGAATGTAGGAATGGGAATTATTTTTTATTTTTTTTGTAAGCCAACCTTTGCCAACGTAATTTTTCTAATCTCAGCCAGCTGTTGTTCGGTGAATCTCACTGCAGCGGCTTCATTCTCATACCAAAACCTAAACATTTTTATTCAACAAAACATTTGTAAAATAAAAATGCCATCGCTAAAGTGTCATTCATACCTGTCACATTTGCGCAACTGTCTAAACTGGATGGCGATGACGCACGCAAACGTCGGCCCAACGAGGCCACCCTGCAGTGGGCGTTCGCTCATGCCGCCCGGGAATAGTTCGATGTCGTCCACAGTGGTGTAGACGCGCTTCAAGCGCACTATAACCTCTTGCGGTATCTCGCGCGCCAAATCCTCAAAAGATGTCGCGCGCTTCAGGTTGCAGAGAGCCCGGTAGTTGTTGTATGAAGGTATACCGTGATCACGTGCTTTTTTTTTTACCAAATATTATTACAAGTTATTTGTATTTTTAATATTGAACTGACCTCTTTGGATATTCAACGAAATTAAATCGATCCCCGAAAATGGCACTTTTCTATCTTCGAACAGATGATTGGTCACCTCACCGGTGATGAACTGGTCCAGCGCTTCCATTGGCGTAGAAACTAAACCCCTAGCAATTTCATCTACCATTCCTGGCTAAATACCAATTATTTGTATCAAAAAAAAAATACACAAACGTACTTTTCAATTAATAATCGTACCTGCATAATCATGTCGACTTTAAAGAAGCCATCTCTCAATAAAATCGGCGGATCCACGATCTGGTAGTTCGGATTTAATCGCGGAATGTGCGGCCGTAATAGCGAGTGTCCAATTCGAAAAGCGGCCGCCGCGAATTCATTCAAAATGGCCCCGTTGCAGTTGGGATTGTAATCTTTAAAATAGCCCTGCGGCAATAACTTTAATCCGTACAAGTTGACGGCGTTCCACGACAAGATCCGCGGTAGGAACTCGTTGTACGTGATATGCTGACTTTGGGCTATTAGAATCCTAAAATGAAACAGATTTCGTATCGGTAGTTTAAAGAAATAATATTGCTGGCTGCGTTGTTCTATGGCCGTGTAGGAACGCTTTTAGTCGATAGTTGTACGATTTATAAATTAAATTTACTTTCGGGCAACTTCGAACATTTTCTCGTCATCCCAATGCGGATTGAGCTGTTTCAGGCCCGCCACCAGTCGATTATGTTCCCGCATTAAAATGGTATGTATGACGGTCAGAGCGGGCTGTTCGGACGCTCTACCATCGCCCGCAATGAAACACAAACCGGACGCCGTCTTACATTCCGGATGGTGATCGCTGCGCGGCAACAGATCCTTGATCCCCTTCACCGGGTGCACGGTACAGTTCATGCGGCCACCGTAGCCTTTCAAATCGCGCGCCACGCACGTATTCTCCCCGTACACCTGAAAATGGAAGCCGCTTTTATTTTCAACGCCGCACCCATTTAAGTGTATAGTAAGTGGCATTAGAAATGACCCATACAAGAACCCAATTCATGTTTGGAACACGGTGTATCGGAAAAAATGGAGAAAATAGTCGAGAAAGTGCAAAGGGTACCCTCGTTTGAAAATTTCAATTTTTCTTCGATTTTCGTCAAAATTTATAAAAGTGCCGAAAATCGCCTAAAACGTCAATAAATGTTACTAACGAACGTTTTTACGCGCTATATTTCAGCAGCACAGACAGCGAGAGAATTCGAGTTCTACACGATATCTGTGATAGTGTGAAAATAAATTTAAAAATTGATTATTCTATTGCCTGTTTATAATAATCGTTTATCTACCGTACGCTCCAAGTATATTACGAATCTATATGGGATCATTTCTAATGCTGCTAATATTACTTGCGAGGCGTCCAGATAGGCGGTGTTTTGATTGACTTGTTCCCTCGGCCCCAGGGTGCGTTGGCCTGGCAGCGAGCGCATGAATGGGAAGCACATACGTTGGCCGGATGTTACATTCACCTCGGGATAGTAATGGTCCCCGGATGGGATGGGGAATGGATTACATTCTGGGTGGACGGTGCGCGGACTGTCGCACTGGCGGCAATTTGGGATGGATTCGTGGAAACCTAACGGAATTGATTAGTTCGTTGTTTCCGAAATTCGAATAACGTCGGTACCTTTATGAATCGGGGTCATAGTTAAATCGTGATCTAAAAACTGCGCGAATTGCATCGTCATCAATGTATATCTCGAATGCAGGTTGCTTATGTCCGGATGAATGACCGTTGAGACGACTCGTGGACTAGGCAGAGGTGCGCCGGTCACGCCGTGCGTTCTTGGGCGAGATATGCCGTCCTCGTATGCGCTAGGCAGCAGTCTAAACGTGAACAATATAATATATCGTCAATGATGTGACAATACATCCTATCTACTTTGAATTTGTAACGAGTCGGGGGAGATGTTTTGAACATGCAATAAAACTAAGAATATGTTTTTTTCGATTTTTTTGCAAGGTAGGGGAAATCGTCACATCAAAATCATACAAAATCAGTCTTAGTATCACCTTGCGAACGTTGTCAAGCTTTTCCCATAGTTGGGATTGCGCAAATTGTTGCAATGGCCGGAGAATGTGCGGAACGGTGTTGTGGGATCGCATGGTCCGGACTCTTCGCAGTTCGGCTCGAAATCGATCGCGTTTTGCGGCACCAGTGAACTGATATCGACGTTTTGCAGGCCGTCGGACAGTTCGTCGCGAAAAACGGACGATAACACGTTATTATCGAAGATTTGACGTTTCCTACGCCGGTTCCTGTGTAATTAATAAATACGCACGCATTTTTTTAATTTTATTAATCGTAAAGGATCACAATAAATCTTACATCAACGAATTAATAATTTCATTCGAAGCGAATTCGAACAGCAACGAACTATTTGCCAATTTCAGTGCCTGCTTATTGGCCTTACTAAAGGACGCCGCTGTTCCAGCAGGGGATTTCGGATCAACACCTCCAACTAAAAATAAAATTTTCACACAAAAACGCTTTTTTTTTTCAAACGTCATTTTATCTCACCTCTTGTCCAAACCTCGTATTCCATTCTCCTTCGCTGCAGGACTTCTTGTTCAGCTTTGGCAATAGCGTCCATCAACATCTCTTCCGTTAAATCGACCATATGGTCCATTTCGAGCCATGGCGTTAGTTGGGGTAAAGGATGTTGATCGCACGATATACGGGCATTTCTTAAAAATACAATACTTTTATATTAATTTATGAAATTAGAAATCTCGATTTTCCTTGATTGTAAAAAATCTTATTTGCGAAAAAATTATTCCAATCAACAAAAACATCAACCAATAATGAAAATCACGACTGAGGGATTTTATTTAGCGTTTATCTTGTACTTGTGACGATGAGGGTATATCTTTCGAAATGCGCATATGGCTGTTAAATATATTTTTTGTATTTCGGTGATATTCTGTACTATTTTTAACACCGTAGTGATAATTTAAAAATAGAATACTTTCGCAAAAAAATATTATTTTTTAATTTAATAAATTTACAAATATGGATCTTCTTGTTGGAACGCTTTCGGTTGTATTTTATCCAGATCATCGGTATTGGCGCACAATAGGCCGGCTATCGTGACCTTTCGCATCTCCTTCAGCTGTTCCTTGGTCAGACTGGACGGTGGCAAATCATTTTCATAGAAAAATCGGTCAGAGCGACGTAATAAAGCAAACTGCTGTTTGATTAGGCAACCTATCGTTGGCCCGACCAGACTGCCCGGTGTTGCCTTCTCCAGCAGCGCCCCCACCAACAAATCCACATCCCCCACAGACCTGTAATTTATCAATTAAACGGGCCATTTCTCATTATTTTTACGATGGGATTTTGTTGAATTTGGATGTTCGCAATTTCGTAAAATGAATACGGAGGAGGAACTTTAACAGGAGGAAAAATGTTCTTTATACAAATCGAATTTATCAACATTTCTAAGTGTATGACGTAAAAAACAAATTCTATTTGTAATATATTTGCTGATGTGTCCTCGAAACTCGTTCCAAATAAACATTATTTCTAAATTGTAATTATGCAAATTCCAGAACCACCCAGAGAAGCACAAAAAGCCTTTTCAGCAAAGTCTCATCATAAAAAAACAACATGATACAAAAATGTCATTTCTCGTTATATTTGAAAACGAACCCGTAGATGCCTCGTAAGATTTTGATGCTTGCTTTGGCGACGCCAAATTTGACAAAATCATTGAAATCGACGTGTTTGTCCCGCGATATATTCCGGCAATATTTGGCGTAGTGTGTGTACGAGTTGAGGCCGTGGTCGCGGCCCATGTGTACCAGCAGGGCGGCCGTGTCCCAGTCATGCCGCAGTGGCACGTCGATGGCCAGACTAGGCACTAAGGCCGCCGTGCCAATGAGATAGTCCACCATTTCGGCAAACGTCTCAGCGCTGCGATTCATCTATATACGTGGTAGTAGTTTATTAATCTTTTGTCGAAATTATAATTATGTTGTGTATGTACGAAGTACGGATTTGAGTGGACATGGTAATTCTATACATCAAGAGATAAAAATTGGTCTATTGAATAAAATGCTTTTTTTATAAGCCATATTTGCAATTTATGTTTAAAACTATTTATATGTAAGTGTCTTATTTCAACTTTTAAACAGTTAAAAAGCCGAATTCCTTGATGTACATGTCCTTTCTGTAAGATTGTGAGCAAACAGAAAGGTGATAGAATATCGAGATTATTCCTAGTTAAATATAAATTAAATATAAATTAAATTACGTCTTCATTCTTTTTCGGTGATATTTATCATAGACTCTTCTTTTAATTAAAAGACAACATTGTGTCTTTCAAATTTTTTTTGGACTCACCAGTGACCCGGGTATCATTGACAGCAGCGACGGTAGCGCAGAAATAGCCACTTCGTTAAACACGCCCGCTTTATGCGAACTGGAATATTTCGAATAGTGACCGTGGGTTTGTAAACGTATTTCCGGGTCGGCGCTTGTTTCCTATAACGGGAAAAAAAACACACGTGTGTATTTCATTTGTTTTTTTATTGTTTTTGAAAATTACATCATCTAGAACGGTGGGTAAGAATTCATTGTAGGTGATATGTTGAATTTCGGCCGCGACGATTCGTCGACTCTCTAGAAAAAGCGTTTCATCTGTCCAATGTCGGTTCAGTTGCGCTAGATTCACGCAGATTCGATTGTGCTCCCGCAATATAGCCGAATATAGTGCATTGGCGTGGCATACGCTGCACGCGGAAACATTCACAAGCCCTAAAAAATTGTTTTTTATATTAAAAATTAAAGAAAAAACATCTTCTCGGGAAAAAAACACCTCGATCATATGTTCGCAACTTCTCCAGTTGAACGTCGGTGCTGCCGTACAGCGCCGATGCGTCCAAAAAAGACGACGCCAAGTTCATTTGATCCCTATGCTCTAAAACAAAAACATGTCGCACTAAAAAAAAACCAATTTATCTCAAACAATATCTTTACCGAATCCAGAACAACCGTTCACAGTATCCTCTTCGAGCGCGGGCAACGTTCTCATGTACTCGCGGCACCCGTCCTGCTCGCCGCCCATCCCACTGTAGCACTCGCCATGCGCCCCATCCGCCTCTGCGCAGCACGTGCCGCTGTTGCGCAGGTTGCCCGTGCTCGCTAGGTCGTGCAGTAGCAGTTCCGCCCACGCGCCGATCAGAGCCGACACGGACTCGTGCCGTGTCGGTGAGGCGGCGCGGAACGTGCGCGCCACTGTGTACGGGACGGGGAGCGGCTGATTGTTCGCACGCAGGCGCGGCGCGGAAATGCCTGCGATAATTTATTTTTTATTGAAAGTTAGTTAGAAGTGAAGCATTTAATGCGACTTATTGTATGATGGTATTTTATTTATGTTATTGTTTTTTGTTACAAAACAAAAGAGAAAAAATGCATTCACGTGCCATGATGGATTGGCGGTAATTTTGACGTAACCTTCAATTATATAGTCGCTTCAAATTAGATGAAAGCGTTGTTATGATGCTGCGCTGCTAATGATTATTATGAAAGTAATTAGAAGATCGCCAAGAAATACTTTCCCTTTTTCTCTTATGTATCGGCCAATCTTATAAATCATTTGTTTATATACAACCGTGTCCCCAGTTAGTGCGTTTTAAACGATTTATATAAACAAGAATTATTACTAACTACATTTCTATTTTACATTTATTTATCTACTTTACATAATACAATGAATATATCGCAGCGTGCAAATCGAAGTGCCGCTGCATAACAAATCCCACCTTTCAATATTTTCGCTATATACACACAGGACGTCGACTTACTTGCTGAATCGAATCATTTTTTAATTTACAACCCGGAAAACGAAACGTGTCTTCAATAGTCAATAGTCCGGCGGCGAGAAAGTACCTTCTTCTATCGTTATATAAAAACACTTAAAAAAACCAACAATCGGAAACAACGCGGTAAATATAAATTGCAAAGAAATCAATAAGAAATGTCATCGCAAAAATATGATGTGTTTACTTATGTTTCCATAGTTACTAAAACAAAATAATAGCAACAGCCAATATATAGTGTGTCTAGAAATATTTTGTATTGCCCCAACCTATAATTAAAAAAAAAAAAAATTACGGTATAAACGGTGTTGTGTGAACTAAACCATCGCACCGAACCGAACACTTTCGTAATCCGGCCGAAGAGCGCTCGAACAATTCGTTCCCTTGAACTTTTTACGAAACAATAAAGACTATATACGTGTTGCGTAACATTACATTAGATCGCTTTACCACTAGATGGAAATAAGATCGAGCCGAACTGAAGGAAGCAATCTATCCGTATTGTAAATGTCGATTACCCATCATCGGGTTGTAATGTGTATTGTGTGCGCGGAAATATTCGGTATGATGCAATTATCGGCTTGCAATTAGTACATTTCTCATCGACCCTGTATACATTTATAAATAGCGTAAATTCCGTTGAGCAATTGTTTTTAATCAGCATCCGAGCACTTTCTCCCGGCTGTTTAGCCGTTGCTAGGTAAACCACATGTCTTCGTACGTTGTATCGCCATCGCACTCATCCAATGATATTTCGTATTTATAAGATAGAGAACGATATGTCGGCGCATTCCGCATTATTAACACTTTTCTTTTCAAGTTTACTTCCGATATGATTCAATTATTATTTTCTTTATATACCGCGTGCAAAGATATTTTTAGAAAAAAAATTATGTATTGCGTTATAAATCGAAATTTTCCGCAAAAGTAGCTATAGCCAATTGTGATAAACCAGATTTTTATTTTTATTTTTTTAATCGGGCTTTGTCGGCATTTTAATTGCATTATTCGACTTTTGTATTGTGTAAATTGTTTTTTTACGAGGACGACGATGATTTCATTATTATACGCTATAAATAACTTTCCGTAAAGTAAAAGTGATCGTCAATTTGACAAATACATTAGTCAGACAATCACGTCCCATTCGTAACTGTGCGGAAGTAATTTAAATAATTTATTCGTTTTTAATATGGGCAAGTATATTTGTTCATTTTTAATAATATATAAAAAAAAAGATTTAATCAAAGAATATAATACACAGCTGATTGCCAATAAAAATCAGCTGACTTGGTTTTTATTTATATATGATAATAATGGTGTGGAATAGTAACCATGGATACGAAATTTGTTTATTATCAAAATGACAATTTTTGACTATTTTGCAGTGTATTTATAGTGTGTCCTGGTAGTTACGGTTTTGATTTTTAAACGTCGATTCGTACATTTACATTTTATAATAAAAATGCTAATAGTATATAAAATGGCTAAAAAATAAATCATTTTTTTTTGCAATGTTTGCAATTTTAAATTTCAATATATCTATATATTTCAATATATATTTAATCTGTAACAAAAAGAGTATATTAAAAAAATTAAATAAACATAGTACATAGTTCAAAAGTCAAAACCAGCACAACTGGACATACATATCATCGTATCCATGGTAACCACTACAGTGTATATCGTATATGGCAAATTCCGCAAGTGTCATATATTAGAGATGGGTTTTCAAAGTGGGCACCGCCAGCGGCATTGGCCGTACAATTGCCACATTATTTTAGCAATAATTGTCGGGAGTCTTTAGCGGCACTTTTGTGCTAATAGCTGCAATGGTAATAATAAAAAATGAAAGCTGTATTTTTTATGATTAGCAATAAATTTGGGACGCGATAAAAAAAAATAATAATATGAGTTTTTGAGAAAGCAAATTTGAAATGGATTTAGTTTTAATGGGCCTGTTAAAATGTTAATTGCCACTGTTAAATTAATTGAATATTTATTGCCAAGAAATTTGTAATTGAGTTAGTTAAAGTCAAGCTAATTAAAAAATAAATTAGCATTTTTTCTCTTCGCAAAATAAAAAATTTATCATCATTTTTTAGTAAAATTAAAAATACTAATATTTATAAATAAATTTCAAATAAAAAACCATTTAAAATAATATGGTAAATAAATTGCTGTATAAATGACAAGATAAAAATGGGCGTTGACATTTTATTACTTAAAATGTAATGTCCAGTGAATAATATATATATATATATATATATATATATATGTATGTGTGTATGTGTAAATATGCGCGCGTGCAAAATAGAAATTGAAAGTTGTATTTTGTATTTGAAATCACATGACTCCACTTATTATAGTAAAGCTAATATATTCAAATTAGTGTACAAATAATATACAGGGTGAGCCATCATTTTTAAGTCAGTTCATTTTTAAAATATATATCTACATTATTGATAGCATAAAATATGCCATTTTGTTTTTTTTTGTTAATTTTTTCAAAAAAAATATTGTAATATAATTTTTGTCTAAAAATAATGTATTTAAAAAAATCATCCTGTATATATACACCTATTCCTTATCGAATATTTCACTTTATTTATTGATTTTAATTTTTCAATTAAATTACAAAAATAACAAAAAATAACTACTCACCATCGGCAAAGGCAGGCCGTAGCACTCTCAAGAACGGCGCCCCTCTCGCACCCCACCGCTCATGTCGTACATTGTTACACTCGCCCGTTGCCTGGCGATACTTGCTCGGCGGACACTGCACCTGTTGCTCCCTGCCATCCGCCACGTGACCGTCGCCGGCGTCCGCCCTATACGCATTATTGTTATCGCCGTTGCCATGGTCGCTTGTACATCTGCCGGTGTCGTTGGCAACACCGCCGCCATCGGGATCACGGCGGCGTAGAGCTCGTCGCTCAGCTGTTAGGGCGGCGGTTACTATGGATTTCAGTTGCGGGGGCAGGTGGGCCGTGTATTGGCTGATGTTGTACGCGCTGGGTGGCGCGCTGTCAGCCGCCCGGGTTAGACTGAGCAGAGTGATGGTGAGGAGCGTGATGGGTAACAGGTGATGAGGCGTTTTTGCTCGTTGTCTGCGTTGGAAATTGTGAAAATTGAACATATGGGAATGGTTATTGATAAATGAGTTATTTTCATAAAAAGAAATTTTCTTACACTTTCAATAAAAAATAAAAAAATTGTAATTTTTTTTGTATTTATTTGTATATTTCGTTTTAACAAATCTCAAATATATTTTTTTGTAATATTTAAACATAAAAAAAAATTGTACTTGTCATAATTGACAGTCAATGCTGCAATCACATAGTCCCAAACGGAAGTTCAATATTTATCTTATATCACGATGATCAAACATAAGCGTATAATTGAATTCTATTGGCTCACATTTTGCAATATCGCTTTTTACGCTTGTTCATAAGAAGAAAGTTCTTGTAGACGTTGACTACAAAAACAGAACGACTCTATACGATATAGTTAACAGTACTTCAGTTCACATTGCGTTGAGATTGACTTGGCATGGAAATACCGGTATTTTATATAGTGAAAGTATTTCAATGATTTTCAGTGAGGATGCTTTAATTAAAAATACGACTATAATAGCTTAAATTGATATTTTAATGCATACTACTCGCTCGTTCTCTAAATTATTTCACACAATTGTGTACATATACAAACACAATTCTGTGCGAAATTTTCGAAAATCGCGCAGAGGATTATTGATCCAAAGACATCCGCTCAGAATTCGCGTAAAATACACGCAGCACCGAACTAGCCACTTGCAAATTCTTCATTCTTTAATTCCGCTCGTTCGTTTCATATTTTATTTGTAAAAAGTAATTTTATTTACATTTTCATTGTGTTGATTTAATTTCACGAATGTCAATTAGACAAGCAACGATGGCCGCCGATTTAGTTTGTTGACATCGTCGCTATGCAACCATAAATGTCTGGATATCTACATTTTGACGCGGCTTTGTTTACATACAAACGACACATGGAAATTAATAAAAATATCGCAATAATTGTTATACATTAACGTAAAATAGAAATACATGTAGTAAATACTACATGCACGTTGCCATCGAACCAATTCACCTATTTATTCGAATTCGATGTATTTCTTCAAGGCCCCCTCGTCCCTTGAATTTGCATAAAGATTAGTCTATATTATTGACTTGTTTATTAACAAGGTATGTTGTACACAACTCGTAATCGAATGGACAATTATGTTTTGCAATATATATTAAAAAAATTTTCTCATTTATAAAAATATATAAGAAGATTATCAAATTTTCGAAAGAAAAACATTTTTTTTATCGAAAAAATATTTTTTTATGATTTATTTTTATTGAAAAAATATTTCGACATGCGCTGCATCAATTTAATTGTGTGCGGTATACTTTATAATATCTATGGGCACATAAAAAGTTGAACTATTGAAATGTCACAATACATTTGTTAAACGGAGTCTCTTTGTTATTGTAAAATGTAAAATCAAGAGTGCAGATGGACGTCCTTTGTACATTCAGTTACCATGGTTTAGCTACAATGAATCTTGCGCAGGTCAAAGTCATCCGTTAAAATTGTGAAATACATATCGCAATTTTAGATACGGGGTAATTTTTTTAATAATTACAAAAAAAAAATATTAATATTTGAAAAATCAAAGAAAACGATTGATATTTTTAAGTAATAAAAATATATTTTTATTAAGTATATATAAAAATAATGTGATTTATATATATATTTTTTATAATAAAATTAATTGGATACAGCGAAATTAATATTCTTTTATCGCATTTGATTTAATATTGCGAAAGGACATTCTGCGCGGGAATAATGGTACCATTGAAAGTACCATTAGTTACGCATGGCAGAAAACAAGATGCTAAAATGCAAAAAAAAAACTTATATTTAATAATAACAGATAATATTATAAATTCATTTTTTTCATTATATAATACATAATTTTTTATACCGACCGATTATTTTAAAACTGAAAATGTATACAAATTTATTTATTTATCGCTTTTATAATATTATAAATGCTACTAATGAAAATTGAATTGAAATTTTTTTTTTTGTAGATTTATTTTATTTTTAATATAAAAAACGAACATCCAGTGTATTATACATATAATTTTTTGGAACTCACCGTATGGCCAACCGGCAACCATGGATACGTTACATATTTACATCCTACAATAAACGTAAAATGACAGATTATGTCAAAACAGATTCTTAGGTTCATTGCACATGTGCAGACATCTCCCGACTGGTTAAAAGTTCTAAGCAGATACAATAGGTGGCATTATCAAATCATTTATGTATATAATTTTTTTCAAGTTTCAAATATCGTCTAAACAACAAAAAAGTTTTTTTTTTATCAAGCGCACCGTTGCCGTATCTCTATCATCTGTCATTTCGTTGACGATTTACATCGCATAGTGTCTTTTATTATTGCCACTCGTCAGTAGGTCAATGTAAAACGCGTCTCTTCATTTTCATCTTCGGTTAGTTTACCATTATTATACAGAGTGTGTCTAGCATTTAGCATTTATGTATTTTACTTGAGTATTCTTCAGAAATACGTCAAGTACACGAGCAACGCTGGCCGCCGATTTGCCAACAAATATGCCAACAAATAGAAAAATTATTACATTTCCAATGTGTCTGGATATTTATATTTTGACGCCGCAATTTTTTTTATTGGTACTTGTTTTATTTAATTTGTTGACAATTAAAAAAGGAAATTATTATTTTTTATATAAATATAAAATAGAACCTCTCAATTAATATTAAAAAATATATATTTCAATTATTTTGAAAAAGTTTTGTCCCTATAAGAATAATATGAAGATTCAACATGTAGCATAAGCGACATGAAATTTTTTTAAATACATTTGAGATGAATTTTACGTTTTAGGCTTTAAAATAACCAAATAAACACATTATAATTAGTTTTAAAATAAATAAAAAAACAATCGATATAAAAAATCTATAAATTTCGTAATATGTATTAAACAAAATTTATAATTAATGTTATATATCACTAAATAAAATATTTTTATTTATATTTATTAGTTTATAAAACGGCTATAAAGAAATCATCTGTCAAACTGACATTTATCGACAATTAATAAATTTGTTTACGTGCCGTAGTCATGGCTACTCTTATGTAGTATCAATTTATTTTGTGCAACCAGAACTCTTTCTTAAATAACTCGAAAACTAGTAAGGATAAAAAAATTAAATAAAAATTGTTAGATTCACACTTCAATTTTCCATATTTTTTATATTCACCATTTTGCTGTAAAAAAATGAGTTTAACCAATATTGGAATATATTGAAACAAGTGCATATGAGGTTCATTGTTTATTCTACCGCTTCAGTCCCCCGCTGTTCTTATGGATAAAAAAACTCTCCCATTTGCACCGCAAAAAAAATGGAATTGAATAAAATATTTTTGAGCACATTTTTTTATAGCCCACAATAACGACGTTATAAATAAATAAATGTATAAACATCTTCGAATATAAATTCAATTAATTTGTTCGATGTCAAAGTGACAGATACTGACAATCACTGATTTATAGTGACTTGCCGTTGTCATGGATACTTACGTATATACATTATTAATCTATTTTGTGCGAAACTGTTAATTTTCTCAAAAATGTACTAAATCTAAAGAAATTATTAAAAAAATTAAATCGGGAAATTTTAATTTATACAATTTAGAATAATTTCTAAATATCTACTTAATCATTCATTGAATTTAATATAAAAAAATATATATAAAAAATGTAAAATATAAAAATATAAAAAAAAAAAATTGTAACAATTTACGCGTCACTACCCTGTATACAAGCCGCATTGACTTGTCAATTCTTGCGACATCTTATCGGCGCTATTCAGTATTCATGGATACCAAGTGTAAAAGCAATTTGTAATAATTACAAACGCTATTTGTATAAATTAAATAACGGCGATACGAATATGAACTAAAAAAAAATCAACTATGTATTAATTTTAATTTTAAAAATTATCGCTACGGTGTCCAAAAATAGTATAGAATATCTGGGTGATTTTTTTCATTGATTTTTTGTGTTTCCTAATCATTTTTGATCGGCATTTGTTTTTATTATGTTTTGTTTCTATTTTTATTAAGCCAACTTAATTTATTCCATTCCACAATTGAAATATTTATTTAAATAACAAATTTATAATTTCTAAAAATATTTTAGCAGTCGCTGTTTTTTTTTTATGGCATGTGATTATGTTGTTATTATTTTACATATGGAAAGTTTTTTTTTTGTATTATTTATACAAATTATCTATAAATTTTAGTTGAAATGAAACAAAAGAATAGTTTTTTTTATGTATATATCAAGTTGGCTGTGCTCTTTGTTCGGTAAATGAATTATTGCAATTATCAGTTGAAATTACGAAAGTGTAGCGATTTCATTATGAATATTATACAATCGAATGTTTGTTAAGAATCAGTTCTGAGTGAATTATTATTTTTTTCTAAATTAAAAAATTCTTCAAAAAAGAAATTAGGATACAGGTCTGAATGAAAAAATAATAATTTTAATATTATAAATTTAAAAAATCCAACAAGAAAGTATTAAGTAACTGGTCTGATTGAAATTTTTTTATTATAAAAATATACGCACGTCAATGGTATTTACGTACCCAGATGTCAAAGAGCACGTGATAAATAGACCAGCGCACTCTTGATTTGTTTTTTGTACTGATTTGGACAGAACAAGGATCAAGGAAGTGGTCAGAATTTTTTTTATTGAAATTCGTTGATGCAATTGTTTTTTTTTTAATTTTTTAAATTTTAATAAAAAAATACATTATATATTTTTTGTCTCATTTATTAGGTACTTTTTATTAGTTAGTTAAAGAGTCCGCAATCCTAAAGATTGGTTGGAAACAGCACGCCATGCCGATCTATCCTGAGCTAATCCCTTCATCTCCCTATAGCTATTCATCTCAACGTCTTCAACTATCTGACTCACATACTCCAATCTAGGCCTACCTACCCCTCTCTTTCCATCCACTCTACCTTCTATGATCAATTGCATAATCCCCCCATGCCTAAGAATATGCCCTACTAATCTGTCTCTCCTACGCTGTAACACTCTCCAGATACTTCTCTTCTCCCCTACTAACTCTAGTACAGCTTCATTTGTTACTTTATCTTCCCAACCAATCCTCATCATCCTCCTATAACACCACATTTCAAGTGCTTCTAATCTACGCTTCTCTTCCTTTCCTATAGTCCACGCCTCACACCCGTACAGTGCTACACTCCAAACATATACCTTCAGTAATCTTTTTCTAATACCCAAGTCAATATTTGATCTTAAAATCTGTTCTTTTTCTACGAATGCCTTCCTACCCTGTGCTATCCTACACTTTATATCTACCTTGCTTCGATTATCTTTTGTGATTCTACTGCCTAAATAACAAAAATCTGACACTTCTTCGATTCTATTATCTCCTATTGTGATCCTCATTTTTCTGCTGCATTCCTTTTTGTCACACCTCATCACTTTAGTTTTACCTATATTTATTTTCATGTTAAAATCCCTAGTCAATACTGCCTGCATACCATTCAATACCCTTTCTAAATTCTTTTCGCTTTCTTCCAATATAGCTATATCGTCGGCGAATCTCAGCATATATATTTTCTCTCCCTGTCCATTCACACCTACACTATACTCTTCTTTTACTTTGTTTATTGCATCTTCTATATATAGATTAAATAATAACGGTGAGAGTGTACATCCCTGCCGAACTCCCTTCCCTATTTTTGCTACCTCTTCTTCCCCCTCAATTCTAACTAAGGCAGTTTGGTGTTTATATAAATTAAAAATTATTCTCCTATCCTTATAATCTATACCCGTTTCTTTTAAAATTCTAAACATTATGTCCCAATCTACATTGTCAAATGCCTTTTCTAAGTCTACAAAAGCTATGCAAGTTACCGTTCCTACCCTCTTTCTTTTTTCTACTACCGTTCTTAGTGCTAGAATCGCCTCTCTCGTCCCTCTGTTTTTCCTAAAACCAAACTGATCTTCTCCTAGCCTTTCCTCTACTTTATTTTCTAATCTCCTATAAATAATCTTTAACAATATCTTCGATGCATGTGATAGTAGGCTAATGGTCCTATAGTTCTCACACAAATTAGCTCCTATTTTCTTCGGCATTGTTACTATTCTACTACGCTGAAAATCCTGTGGTACTTCTCCCTTCTCATATATTTTACAAACTAACCTGTATAATCGCTCCTGCATTTTTTCCCCTGCGTGTTTTATTAATTCGGCTGGTATCATATCAATCCCCGCTGCTTTGTTATTCCGTAAATCATTTAATGCTCTATGAAACTCTGACCTAAGTATGCTAGGACCTAAGTCATCCTCATCTATCTGTTCCACATTTTCTAGCTCCTCCATGTCCTGCCTACCTTTTTATTATTTTATTATTATTTAATTTATTTATTTATTATTTATTATTATTTTTATTATTTAATAGCTATTTTTAGATATTAATTTGAGTTTATAAAAATAACCTACGCAATTATCAATTAAATTTTTAAATATGTTTTGTATTTAAAAAGTTTTTTATAATTAAATTGATTTACTTATTTTTCATTTCAACACGGTCAATTCGAAATTCTAAAAATCCATTAAAAAATTACCAAACTTGTGTTTTTTAAAAAAAAAAATTGAACATTTGAATTATCTACTTTTATTTATTAAAATCTATAGATTTCGATTTATTACAAAAATTGAACGTAGCATTTTATAAGATCGTTGCTATGCAACCTACTAAAACAGAAATATACTGAAATTGTATCCTCAGCTATAAACAATCAATAAAATAATAAAACATTTGTTATTATTATCGGCAACTATGGAAACGCCCTATACAAGTATGCGCATTATTTATATAAATGTACTATTCAAAAATTGATTTATTTATTTTTATAAAATATGTCAATTTTTTTTTGCACACGACAAAAGAAAAAGAGTCATTTACAAATTATAAATTATTTTACGATTTTACAAATGGATCACCCTGTGTACAAAAATATTTTGTTCATAAATTTTTATAGTTATATTCCACACTATATTTCTAGATGAAGGATATCATAATGCAACACTACTAATGCTGCATTTACACTATATTACATCAAAAAACAATTTAAAAAATTAAAAAATTATTTGCACACCAAATTTTTTTTTGCAAATATAAACGAAATTTGGTGTGAAAATTTAAAGAATGTATATATTCTGATTTAGTTGAGATTACGTTGTGTAGATGCAGCTTTAGCGTATTGCATTAAGGTATCCTTCATCTAGAAATATTTTGTACAATAGAATTTATTGAAAAAAATCAATTTATTACACAGGGTGATACAAATTTTAAAAATAATAATAATAACCCCCTGTATAATGGTACTATATATAATGCCATAACTAATAAAACAAAAAAAAGTCTCCGCTTGCCGCTTATATATAAAAAAAAAGTTTCATTCATTTATTTCCGGGCGTTTTTTGTTTTTGCTAATTGACTGACAGCGCACACGAAATCACATGACCACAGTGCAATGAAAACAAAAGCGCAGCGAATTCGCATTTATTTAATCCAGTTCTGGCGCTATTATTTATTTTATTAATGGCGCGCTGGCTGACGTGTGGTACGGTGCGGTGCGGTGCGGATCCGCTGGAGAGATCCGGGTTCGGCGACGCCAACCTACCTTACCTTCGAATCGTATCGCAAATTATTCCGAAATGGTAATTCCACGCGGATGTACAGCGGCCGCTTCAGTTAACGCGGTCGAGTTGTCAACAAAAACAAATGCTAAACAAATTTATGCACCGATATTTTGATTATTTTTTATAATCAAAATATCGGTGCATAAAACTTTTTAAATTTATTCTTATTTTTATAATTATAAAATTTACTTTAATTAAGTTTATCGAGTTAAATTATTTAAAAAAAAAAGCCACTGACAGACAAGTTTAAATCTTGAGCTACAATGGGTAACCATGGTTACCAACAATATTTGTTTACTGATTGATATTAAAAAAAAAAAACGAAAAACATCAAATGTGACCATTTTATTTTGTCATGTTGAAGAAGTACACATATGTTATTGGTAACCATGGTTACTATTATAAATTATATGGAAAAGTGTCTTTTATTAGTTTTTTCTATAGCAAAAAACTAAAAAAAAAAATGCATATTAAATTAATAATAAAAAAAAATGTGAACAAAATTTTATATTTAAATAATTTGCAATAATTTTTTATTTTTTTGAGGTTACGTTACCCCGTATATACTCGATTTTTAGAATTCGAATTCGATTCTCGGAATAATTTTAATAAGCCATTGTGTATTTGGCATTTATTAAAATAATTGATGGCGTGTCGGTAAACGGATCTTTGTCAGGATCCATCATTATCATCAGCGCATCAGCATCATCTGCTGCTGCGGCTGAATGATGTATCTAGTTATCTATGTCTATGTCTCATTGATGATCTGATTGATGACAATGATTCGAAAATATTAACACCTTCGCATTCTAGATTTTAACATAAATCGATGATTAAAGTTGAGTTTATCATGAATTTGTTTGAATTATTCAATTTTTTTAATTAAAATTTGCAAAATAAAAATTGTTTTGTAAGAAATTTATGATTTTTTTAAATAATTATTTATTTAAAATTTTTTTAAAAAACTATTAAAATAAAACAAATTGCAACGATTATTTTCTTACTAAATAAAATGCAATTATGATTTAAAAAAATAATAAAAAAAATATTTCTCAGTATAGAATATCATCCAAATACCGTAACTTAAAGCATTAAGTAGCTAGATGCGCATTTCGAAGGCTATGCCCCCATCTTCACTAGCACAAGATAAAAACGAAATAAAATACCTCTGTCACGAATCGTGATTGATATATTGTTAAATATATATTGAAGATGGGGGCATAGCTTTCGAAATGTACATCTAGCTACTTAATGCTTTGAGTTACGGTATTTGGGTGATATTTTATACTATTATTTAACACCGTAGTGACAATTTTTTAAATAGATATATTTTTGTTTAATTAAAACAGAAAGTATTGTATATTTAAACATAACATTATATAAAACAAAACACGACATCGCCTTCATCAAAATACTCCATATTCTGCAGCGCTAGATAGCATAATGTCAAATAACAATTGCCGCCACCGTGACATCGTTGTCTTCTGTTACGGCACTCTTGCGCAAAATGCAACAGCAACAGCTGCACACGTTCGCTGAATATTTCGTTACCAGTATTTCAATGTATCGTCATTTTTTTTGTAAAATTTCTTTTTAAATAAAAAATGAAGCTGTCGAAGTTTAACAAATATATATGGACATCTACGATTTTATACGAATTTATGGAGTAAATGTGAAACAATAGAAATTCGTGTCCGTGGTTACAAAAAAACATCGAATATTTTTATATGGTTTTTTAAAAAACGTTTCTATGGAAACTATTCCTTGTTTAACACAGAATTCTGACTAAAATTATTTTAGCATGTTTATTATATTTTCTTATCTCATTAGAATGGAAATTCCAAAAAATACCGACGTATTTGTTAATTTATTTGTTTTTTTCTCTCCATCGTAAAATCATCGATATTTATTTAATGTATTCTTCAACAAACAATTTGCCCTTTAAATTTAATAAATTATTTTTTATGTAAATAATTTTTTTGATGGTTTATTTGCGAATTATATTTGTTTAGTAATTTATTTTCAGATATATCAAAATTTATCTTTTCATTTCGAAGAAAAAAAAAAATTTTTTTTCATTTTAAAGAAAAAAAAAATTTTTTTCTATTAATATATATATTTTAATTTTTTTGCTGAACATCGAGTTACATGACCTTGTAAAAATTAGCACTATATATGACCAGAAATAAATAGTTATAAAATTTCGTGGAGAATTGTCTAATGGGAAACAATAGAATTATAATTGAATAAAACAATGGCGAAGAAAGGATTGCGCAAGAATGAGCGCAATGGTAACTATAGACAATGATATAAACAAACGCATCCTCCTCAGCGTAATATGCAATAGAATCATAAATGCAATAGTCTCGCTTCTTATTGCAGATCATTTGTATTTGCTGTACAGGATATTACAGAAGTTTTATTTTTTTTTCCTAATAATATGTATATATATTTTTATTTTTAAGTATAAAATATAAAAAAATAAATATATACTTTAAAACGAAAAATGCATATGTGAAAATATATAAATACATAAAAAATATATAAAAAATTTTTTTTTTTAATTTTATCTACGGCAATACCCAAATAAAGCGGGTACTAAAAAAAATTTACCACCTTTCAAAAAATTTCACTTATATTAATATTTTTTTTTTATAAATAAATTTGTGTATTACGTGGGAGCCACTTTCTTTGGAAGTTTACTGATAAATTTTCTTTATTTGGGTCACCGGTATGCATGTGTATATATATAATTTCTCTTGGCCGGATGACGTTGTGATGCTAGATATACCGGGTACTAATTATTTTGCAATATTGTATTTTATATAAATTAAAATTTCCCGATTTAAATTGTTTAATAATTTCTTCAGATTTAGTACATATTTGAGAAAATTGGCAAACAGATGTTTATTTATTTATTTATTTATAACGTCGTTTTTGTGGGCTATAAAAAAAATGTGCTCTAAAATATTTTATTCAATTTCAATTTTTTGCGGTGCAAATGTGGAGGAGTTTTTTTGTCCATAAGAATAGCATTGGGTATGAAGCTGTAGAATAAACAACGAACCTCACATGCACATGTTTAAATATATTCCAATATTGGCCAAGATAATTTTTTTAAAGCAACACCGTAAATATAAAAAAATATGGACAATTGAAGTATGAATCTAACGATCTTTGTTTCAATTTTTTATCTTTTTTAGTTTTCGATATATTTAAGAAAGAGTTCTGTGTGCACAAAATAGATTGATACTACATAAGAGTAGGCATGACTACGGCATGTAAACAAATTTATTAATTGTCGATAAATGTCAGTTTGACAGATGATTTCTTTATAGCCGTTTTATAAAATAATAAATATAAATAAAAATATTTTATTTAGTGATATATAAAATTAATTAAGTATATATTTTAAATGTTCAAAAATAATAAATAATATTTTGTACTTTGCCAGAGTATATACACATTATAAAATAAATTTATATTTCGCTATTAAATTAGAGTGTAATGCTTGATTGGCTTCTCTGTGCTTCTAACGAGAAATTCCATATATGAATCAGATGCAATAATATATTATATAACACTCGAGGCACAATCAATTCGTTCATTAGATTAATAAGCGATTATTTCTTAGTTTTGTGGCAATTTATTTAAACGTTTTCTTTTAACTATTTACATTATAATGCAATTAATACAAATCACTTGGTAATACGAAATGAAAAAAAATTTTTGTATAAATTTATTCTTGATAATGGTACATTGAAAAATCGTTTGTTTAATTACTAATAGTTTGAATTTAAATTTTCTATTTAAAAAAAATCTTTTTAAATAATGTACCCGATGTTTTTTTTTTAATTTTTGAAGAAAAACATATTTTTTTTAGGCAAATATATAGAAAAAAAAACATTCGAATAATTTTGTTGACAATAATTTTATTACAAATAAATTTAAAAAAACTGAAAAAATCAAATATATTTTTGTAATCACTCTGTATATGTGCGTAGAATGTGGCCGAGTCGATTATGGTAAAATTTAAAGTAAAAGTAGTTCTGGTGCAGTTCATGTGGTCATTTAGTTATAGATATTATTTTACTACCGCCTATTAGTTATTATTATTATTATTACTTTTATTAAATTATGGAATGTCATTTCAATTCCATATATTTCGTTTAAACATTTAAGTCATCTATATATAATTAGATAAAATTACTTTACAAAACGAAACACTGTGTATAATAAAACTACAGAATAGAAATTTGTAAATAAAAAAATTTATTTCATATTTTTAGCTTAAACAGTTTTTAAGATAATTGAAAAATTTTGTGTTATTATAACATTAGCCATGATAACGACAAGAAAACAAAAGAAACAAATCCATTCGTTCATTGTCAGTATGTATTACTTTGACACATGTATTTTTTTGGCATTTGGTTTAAAGTAGATGTAAACTTTAAAAATGTAAAAAAATAATTAATAATTTTAAAAATCTTTTTTTTTATACAAAAGTTACGATTCATTTTATATATCACCAAATAAAGTATTTTTATTTATATTTAATAATTTATAAAACATCTATAAAGAAACTATCTATCCAACTGACATTTATCGACAATTACTAAATTTGTTTACATGCCGTAGTCATGGCTACTCTTATGTAGTATCAATCTATTTTGTGCAACCAGAACTCTTTCTTAAATAACTTAAAAACTAGTAAGGATAAAAAATTGAAGTAAAGATCGTTAGATTCAACTTCAATTCTCCATAGTTTTATATTTACCGCTTTGCTGTAAAAAAATGAATTTGGCCAATATTGGAATATATTCAAACAAGTGCATATGAGGTTTGTTGTCTATTCTACCGCTTCAGTCCCAATGCTATTCTTATGGACCAAAAAACGCCTTCCATTTGCATCGCAAAAAAATAGGAATAAAATTAAATATTATTGAACACATTTTTTTATAGCCCCATAAACGACGTTATAAATATATTAATAAACATCTTCAAATATAAATTCAATATAAGTGACAGACATTGACAATCGCTGATTTATAGTGACTTGTTTATCTTGCCGTTGTCATGTAAACTCTTACGTATATCATTATCAATTTGTTTTGTGTGAAACTGTTTGCCAATTTTCTTAAAAATATACTAAATCTAAAGAAATTGTTAAAAAAAAATCAAAATTAAAATCTGAAATATTTAATTTATATAAAACGTAATATTATATATAGCAAATTATTTAAAAATAAATATACCATTATTTAGCTACTTAATGTTTTAATTTACGGTATTTTGGTGATATTCTATACTGATATTTAACACCGTAGTGATAATTTTTTTAAATAACATTGTATATAAAATATATCATCAATAAATTTTGTGCAGGCAAAACTTTCTTAATTATCTGGAAAACTACTAAAGATAAAAAAATTAAACCGAAAATTTTAGATTCACACTTCATTCCACACTCTTTTTTTATTTATCGTTTTGTAGTAAAAAAAAAATAGTTTTAAAAAAATTTGATTTTTTTTAATAAAAAAATAAAAAATTATAAAACATCAAATAATTTTTTTTATACAAATTTTATTTGTGATGCCAAAAATTATATAGGCAACAAATATATTCAAACTTACCTAAATTTAAAATCCATATCGTATATATACGTCACTAATTCAGCTATACAGAACGAAAATAATTAATTAAATATAATACCGACTTAATCTGTCAAAATAAACACATATCGCACTAGATAACCATATTATAAATACTACATAACTCCCTTAAAAAATTTTTTTCTTTAATAAAAATTATTAATTTTAATCACCAATCACTTTTTGACCCAAGAAAAATCACTTTCCGCGAAATTCGTGTGTGTCGACCAGTGGCGGTACCGCTCGACGAGGTACTGACACGTACCGCTTTTGGCTCGTTGGAGTGTCCGCGCTCGACTAATAAGCGATCGATTCGATCCTATATAGCTGCGGAATATCTGCTACTATAATATATCTGCTCACCAGCGAGGGTACTGCCTCGGTACTACCACAGCCGCCGCCGTCGCCGCCTCTGCTCCAATCGCGCCAGCTCATGCAACTCTCGTCCGAGAGAAAGTAAACGATGCTTAAATGTTGCTCTTACGTACTCCATATACACGGCGATTTATCAGACAAACTTTTTTTGTAAACATAATTTTTTTTATATCAATATATCAATATTATTTTTTTATATCAAAATAAATAAAAAGAAAAATATTTCGTCAACTGACAATGTCAATAAAAAAAATCACTTTAAAATACCCCCTTCTATAAAATATTTTATCAAATTTGCAAAAGAATATATATTTTTGTAAATATTTGCAATGATCACCTTGTATATATACTAAATTGTCAGTGATAGTGTTGTTTGGGCAATTAGGTTTAGTCACGTGCATTCTTGTATCGTTGCAACAGCAACAATTCTCTTATTATTGCAGCGACGGCTCAGCTGTTTGTAGAAAGGGAAATTTCCTTCCTACTTGGTGCATACTTGTCGATTTTCTGGAAGAGTTTTTTTGTCCATAAGAATAGCACTGGGACTGAAGCGGTAGAATAAACAACGAACCTCATATGCACTTGTTTCAATATATTCAAATATTGGCAAAACTATTTTTTTTACAGCAAAGCGATAAATATAAAAAATATGCAGAATTGCAGTACGAATCTAACGATCTATATTTCAATTTTTTATCCTTAATAGTTTTCGAGTTATTTAAGAAAGAGTTCTGGTTGCACAAAATAGATTGACCCTACATAAGAGTAGGCATGACTACGGCATGTAAACAAATTTATTAATTGTCAATAAATGTCAGTTTGATAGATAATTTATTTATAGCCGTTTTATAAAATAATAAATACAAATAAAAATATTTTATTTAGTGTTATATAAAATTAAAATATAATAATACAAAAAACAATTCTTTCGTCACTCAACATCCACTATTGGTGAGTTTTTTTTTTCGGAACATGCAAGTAAAATATGCAAACAACAGATTTGTGTTAAACAACATTTATTTTTGCATATTTTGCATATGCCACAGAATTCAATACGTTTCGAACGAACTATAGCTACCTAAATGCCACGTCACCCGAGTAAAAAAAATCGAGTAGGCCGCAACAAAAGAAGTGTTTCAAGTGTAATTACAATGGATTTGCATTGTTTTTAATTCGGGATTAATATATGCGCAGTCTATCTGATGCGAAATGTCTATGACGCGGTTGCTATGGTAACAGAAATTACAAAATTTCGCATAACAATTGTTTTCGAAAAGAAAAAAGCAAATATTTCAATATTTTTTTGTTCGATTTCTTTTATTAAAAAAAATATATATACAGGATATTACAATACTAAACAAAAATATATATTTTTTGTATACATATATTTTTATATATGCAAATAAAAAAAAATTGTATACGCTAACAAATTTGGGTTGATACAACACGACCACAAAAAAAAATTAACACCTGTCGACTATATTTTTTATTTGTGCGCGGGTAGCGTGATCAATTTTTTGCCGAAATGAAAAAAAAGCAATCAGGCAATCTTGATGTATTAAACTAAAAACATTAGTCAGATGGGATTTCGAGTCACGTGATGGGACTGTTTCATATAAAAATTCTTGTTTTGTAAAAAGTACTTAATTGCTATTTGACGAGTGCGCTATTCCATTTTTTTAAGCGGAATATTTTAGTGGGTAATTATTTTTAATGCTTGTGTCGCCGAAATATATTAAATTGAATCAAATTTCTTGAAATATTATTTTTTATGTAAATTATTCTTTTTAAATTCTAAAATATTAATGGTCTCTAATTGTTTTTTCGAATAAAAACATGCGTTTATATACAAAAAAAAAATTCAAATATTTATTTTGGATATCCTGTATTGTAGTAACGAAACAAAACACGGCTACGTGCGTATTAATCTCAAATCTGATTTGATCTAGTTTTGTTTTGTTTCCCAAACGACATTTTCTTCTTCTTACACCATTTCGTTACCATGGTGACCTCGCATAGCCTTCCTAGATCCATTCAGGTCATTCTACGATAGCGTTCGAGTCAATTCAATTGAACCTGACCTTAAATAAATACCTAATTTACAATAAAATGATTTTTTATGGCTTGCAATTTAATTTTTTTAATACAAATATTTTAAAACGTCCTAAATTTCCTATAATAACACTATGCGCATAATTTTTTATAATAAAAAATGTTAAATGCCATAAAAATCGTTTATGGCAGATAACAATAATCATCAAAAATAATGAAACAAAATAAATTCACTTAAAAAGAAATGAATTGCTATGACGACACATTTGAAATGACATTACGAATGTAATCTTCAGCAGGAGAAAGTCATCGTAAGAAAGAGCGTGGGCAATCAACGAGTCTTTAGCTAGTGTAAAATGTGCGGTAACTATGGTAACGCGCCACGGTTCACCGTGATTATATCGAGTAAATTGACCTCCAAAATATGTCTTCTATATTATAATGGGTATTTGTTGCTGGTTGTTATGACAACGTCCGTTGCAACAAAGGATCACGTGCACGGCTGTAAGAAACAAGAAGTCATGTGATATCACGTGACTGTTACGTCAACGTTATTTTATAATTAAAATAAATAATATTTCTTTTATGACTTTTTGTGATTTTCTTTTGATTTGTATGAAAAATATTGTTAGGATTTTCAGCAAAAAAAATATTTTTCGGCATCTTTGCAACGTCATCGTCTATTTAATGAATGCTGTCACTTTCTAATATTTTATTAATTTCAACTAATCCGCATAAAATTTTTATAATCTGTTTAAATGATTGTTAAATACTTTGTCCTCTTCAAGATTAAATTTAACTGCATTTAATTTGTTGTAAGTTTCCTTTATTTAAATTGCGAATCAGCCAATAAATTTGCAGCATTTTAATATATGATAATTAATAATAATCTTCACGTAAGTTGGGAAATTCAGTGTTAAGTAAGAGCATCGCGTTTGTAATGTATTTTCTATGAAATATTCAAAGTACGTGTTATTAATGAATCACTTAAAATATGTAGTAAGAAATAATCGTCGTGTAATTGTTTTGGTGTCGTTCATTAGCTGCGATATATACAAGGCGCTCATTTAATAAAACCATTTTAAAATGCAATTTAAAAAATAGAAACTGCCCAGAGTGAACGATTTTCTAAAAAATAATATTTATAACTATTTTATAGTTATTGTAAACACACTGTATAAATTGTATATTAGAAATATGTTCATAGAATTTTATTAGTCAATATAAATGCGTTTTAATACATATTTTAATTAAATAATTTTGTATTGAAATATAAATTTTCATTAATATCGCTGTGTTTCTGCAACCTATTATACAGTTGCGTAGTACAATTTGTCTATACGACATCACATGTAAATTACATGAATTGTTTACATAGCCTTTTAATCGACCGTAACAATTACGTAGAATTTTTCTATAAATAAAATAAACCAGAATGAATTCATCAAAACTATTAAATCGAACCTTCTTCCATCAAATTCGAAAGTTGTCCTTCAGGTAACTACCGCTACATACAATCCGCAAGAAATTAAACATACCGCTTATTTAATTACTCGAATTAGCCGCATCCTAATGCAAGAAGTCCAAGCCGCAACGACACAAGAACAGAAAATAACAATACCTCCACCTTCTGACGTTATCGATAAACCGGTCAGTGCGAAAATCGACAAACTATGCTCCGATATCTCGCAATTAAACCTCATCGAAGTGTCGGAACTGAGCGGTTTGCTCAAACGGCGTCTCAATTTACCAGAAGCTCCGGTAATGCCGACCGGAGGTTTTGTGGTCGGAGGAGCTGCTCAACGAGAGGAGGAGGAGGACGTGTCCCCAGTTAAAACAAAGTCTGCGTTCACGGTCAAATTGATGAAGTTCGATGAGAAGCAAAAGGTCGCTCTGATTAAGCAGATTAAGGCTTTAATGGAGGGCTTTAATTTGGTACAGGCGAAGAAGTTTGTGGAAAGTGCCCCGGTAATTGTGAAAGCTGACTTGGGGCAAGATGACGCTGCAAATTTGAAAGAAGCGCTCGTTAAAGTTGGGGCTGAAGTAGAAATTGAATAAACATTAGCGTAATTGTAATTTAGATTTGTTTGTAATATAATTTTGTAAATTTACAATGTTTTTTATTGATAGTTTGTATTTTACCAAATTTCTTACAAAAAGGTCCGCCATATTTTCTAAAAATATATAAGTAGATCGAATCAATAATTTAGTAGTTCAAATATATGGTACATAGACATACGATGGTGGCGCCGCTCGCATTGAATTATGACATAAAGATGCGGCCATTATTAATGTTTCTTATGTATTGAAGTGTGCTAGTTATATTTACAAATAATACCAAATAAATAACTCAGTTGTTTATTATGCAATGAATTATAATAACTTGAGGCTCAATACTATCGATTGCACTATAAATAACATCTGCAACGTGAGTTTTACAAGCAGCAAAGTGTGTTACAAATCATACTGTGCAATAATCTATACAAACATAACATTGATTTTGTGTTTCATTTTTTATAGCAAACTCCGCAATTTTTCTAATAGTATAGCATGTCTATACATTACAAATTCAAGTCCGCGCTGGAATATGATACAATCACTTTCGATGGATTACATATATCAGTGAAAGACTTGAAGAACTCCATTCTACAACAGAAACGGATTGGGAAGAATTCCGATTTCGATTTACAAGTAACCAATGCACAAACCAAAGAAGGTGAGATCATCAACGGCTTATATACAACTGCGTTTGCAATCATTTCGCTCTTAATATTAGTTTATGCCGATGAGGACGCTCTAATTCCGAAAAACACGTCGTTGCTAATCGCGCGCGTTCCGCTGAGCGTCCCGAACAAGGGGAAGAGTTGGGAAGGCTACGGGGCTGGCGATGCAGGGGCGTCGGCCCGTTTAGATGATGGGGGCCCGATTGGGAAGGCCGCCGATCTCAGCAGCTTGGATGCGAGCGAAGACGAGAAGATCCGTGCGATGATCAGCCAGAGCACGCAAGAGTACGATCCCAGCAAGTTAGTTTTTGTTAAATTGGAATGTTGTTTTTATATAGGAATGTTGCGAATGTATTGGTTTTTGTTGTAGTTATTTGAAAGTTAGGGGTGCCAATCAAGTCGGACCTGTCCCTCAGAATTATAAGTGTTATAAGTGTCATTTGGGAGGACATTGGATAAAGGATTGTCCTTTAGGATTATCTGCTGTAAGTTAAATTAATTGTATCGACGTTTTAATTGGAGACCGTTCACTTCGTGCGTAGCTCGAACCATTCGGCTATCCGTCACTACTTCGTTTTTGTGATCTATATAGATATATATTGCGCGGCAAATTCAAAATATTACCGTTATGCATTAGTTTCAATGCGCAATTATAAATGTACAACGGATTATAAAACATTAATGATACTAAAATATTATAATAATCATTTCAGGAGACATTAGAACGAATATGTGGATCAAATAAAACAATTTATTCTACAAAAACTATAAAATGTATTTCAAATGTAAATACTATAAATACAAGTTGGCAGCGAAATATGAGACATAATCGAGCAAAAAAACTTTAATTTTTTATTTAAATTTAATTTTGAATTGTTAAATAAACCAAAATATGCTTTTTGAAGTAATTCAAAATAAGGACAAATAAAATAAGCATTTAAAATTGTAAAAACCTTTCGAATCACTTCGTGTTGCAATTGTAATAGATTCTCTTGTCACACTGCGTAGTGACGTAATTTTCAATAGTGCAATTAACATCCCGTTTATCCTCTGCACACCATAAATTAAATTTTGCTTTCCTACTTATATTAACATTTATTTGATGTAAATACACCCGCCAAATGTTTATTGTAGTCCTTATAAGTAGGAAACATCACAATAACCTATAATAAGCAGCATTTTCGTATGTACCATGGTATACGCAAGAAGTATAAATAATTTTGCCACAAATATGAAGATATTAAAATTAATTACCTGAACGAAAGAGCATAGAACATATTTTATATGACACTCCCTTGTATTCTGGGGTTCTAGATTATGTACATATGTACACATTCCTCAAGTGACCAACAATATGTAGATCATTCTAACAAAAATAGTTTGAAAATGATGATTAATTTGAGTTTTTTTCGGTATTAATTTAAGAAATTCAGAACTCTAGCAACAGAATTGCTGATGTTAAAGCTCAAATACACTCGTATACAAACAATCATGTCCCCGAAGTAGTAACCGGAGAGAGCCGAATGGTTCCGAGCCACGTACGAAATGAACGGGTACCCTCGTTCTACTATGATTTAAATTTTTCTTCTTTAGGATAGCGTTGAAATAAAAAAATCCACGGGCATTCCCAAGTCGTTTATGCGCCAGGTGGCAGGTCCGGACGTAGCGGGGGCCATGATCACACCGAATGGGTCGTACGCGGTGCATTGTAACACTGTCGATGACGGTGCGCCGATCAGTGGCGCGCAGGGTACCGACGGTGCGGGTAGTAATATCCCTCCATTAGGGCCAACTTTTACAACAAGGTAAATTACCTGTATAACAAATTTATTGATTATTTATTTTTTTAAATATTTTTTTAGGGCTGATATACCGGAAGATTTACTTTGTTCGATTTGCGATGATCTGTTGGTGGATGCCGTTATGATTCCGTGCTGTGGGAATTCGTTTTGCGACGAGTGCGTTCGGAATTCTCTATTGGAGTCTGAAGTGAGATTTTTTGATAAAAAAAATTCAAAAAACGAAATTGTTTTTATTTTGTATGAAATAAAAAACTAATTTTTTTGAGAAAAAAAATCGCATTTTTTTTACAATTTTTTTTTTGTCTTATTCGGTACGAATTTTAGGACCACGAATGTCCCGATTGTCACGAACGAGACATCGCACCGACAACGCTAATTCCGAATCGTTTCTTGCGGAAATCGGTGGCAACGTTTAAAAATGAAAGTGGTTATGTGAAGAAGTACCGTGAGCCGAGAGTTGTAGTGCCAAAAAAAGTCGAGGTATATATATATTTTTTTCCAAACAGTTGCGGATTTTTGTAATTAAATATATTTTTCTTTTTTAGGAACAGCGTCCGGCTCCAGCTGATTCCTCAACAATTAACAACAATCCATCAGAGAACAGCGGCAAAACGATTATTAGCGAAGCGGATTCGACGGAATCGGCAAAACTAGCTGCCATTAACGACGTTCCGAAGGTAAATATACACGAATCGATTTTGAGATAACTGTAATAATTATTACGATATTTTCAGCGTGAATTTAAGGAGGAACCAGAAAAATCCCAGCCAGTGGCTGAAGAACCGCCTCCAGCTAATCCATCTGCGATACCCGCCCAGGAAAAGCTTCCTAAGGACGTCAGGCCAATCACCAATGTTGCCACCACGTACAGGGAAAATCGGCAACACGGTAAATAGACGATAAATCCTTTTGTTTTATTTTAAAAATTATCACTACGGTGTTAAATTATAATGTAGAATATCACCCAAATACCGTAACAAGCATTAAGTAGCTAGATGTATATTTCAAGCGCTATGCGCCCATCTTGAGTAGCACAAGATAAAACTAAATAAAATACCTCTTGTCACGAATCGTGATTGATATACTATATATATACTATATACTTTTGTTTTATAATGACTATTTAAAATAATATAGAATATCACCCATATACCGTAACTTCGCATTTTATTAGAGCATTTAATAGCTAGATGCGCATTTCGAAAGTGAAGCCCTCATTTTCAGTATAGCACAAGATAAAAACGAAATAAAATACCCCCCAAAAAATTACTTTTACAAATAATTAAGCAAATTTAATAATTTTAAAAGTAAAAATCACAAACTTTGTAGTTTTTGTTTAAATTTTTATTAAATTATTAAATAAATTTTCTCTTTATTTTAAGAACTCGTAAATTCATTAAAAATGTTTCTAATAATATCATTTTCACTTAATTGCTGTAAAAAAATATGACTACAACTACAGTAATTAAAAAATACTAGCAAATTTTTGAAATTTTTAAAATATCGCTTCAATAAATTTTAATTTTTGATTATAAAAAAAATAAATTAAATACTACAAAAAAAAAAAATATATATATAAAATAAAAATTTCATCTAGCTACTAAATGCTTTGAGTAATGCTTTGCGGTAATTTTGAAATGAATACAAATTAACGATTAACGAAACTAACAAGTAACAGCAATAAATATTGGTTGGTCAAACCTAAAATAACCACAAATAAAACAAAAAATAGTCCTTATTAAATAAATTAAATAGACAAGATGAAAATGGGCCTGAATCTAAATTCATTAAATTTGATTTAGATTTATGCATGTATATATTTTCGTAAGCATTCAACTCAAGAATAATTAAAAACACATTTAAGCAATTTACGTGAATTAGGATGATCTGAATGATCAACAATATGCTCGGCTACAGCACTTTTATCATTTCTCTTTAATATCTGAAATGAGCTAAATGTTCCTTATAAATCTAGTTTCAATAGACCCACGTATTTGTCTTCTATATACACCTTAGTTAGGATAACTAGAACAAGATATTTCATATATACCAGGTGTTTTATTCAAATCAATAAAATCATTGTGGGAATTTCCTAGAAACTTAGCGCAATACTGTTAGAGGTATTATATACTACATTAAAATTATATTTATTTAAAATGCAATCGTGCAATATCCACGTGCAATAATTTGATCAAAAGGTAACTTAACAAATTTAGGAGTAGAATTATTACTTTGCACTAAACTACTAATATTTCTGATATCTCTTGTTTGTTTAAATTTTCGTAATCCGTATTTTATATTGTAAAATCGTCACTACGGCGTTAAATAATTGTATAAAATATCACCCAAAAACCGTAACACAAAACATTTATTAGCTAATAACGAGATAAACAAGATTAACTAATAAATGCTTTGTGTTACGGTTATTGGGTAATGTTTTATACCTTATTTACAAATGCTTTGTGTTACGGTTTTTGGGTGATGTTTTATACCTTATTTACAAATTAATAGAGAAATAGCCGCAATGTTGCACTAGTTAAAATAAATTGTCTTTAAAGCTCGTGATAGAGAACGGAACGACAACGCGAATGCGCGCTATCGCGTTCCTACCGGATCGTACCAACGGGGGGATAGAAGCCCTGGGGCCTCGCAAAGATCAAAATATCGCAGATCGCCACCAAGAGGTGGCTTAGGTATTTAAAAAAAAAACGCAAAAATATTTGTTTAAATAATATTTTTTTAAAACATATTTTCTTTGCTAGTTCGCGAAGAGCGCTCTGACACGCCAACAATCGACGAGCCGGGCATGACGGGCTTAGGTCCCGCCCCGGATCCACAGAGGGACTACGCCCCCCCACCGGGGACGTTCATGAACCCCGAACCACCACCACCGCGGGGACCGCACGGGCCGCCCATGCAACAGTTACCCCCGGTGATGCAACAGCCCCCGCCCGGACCTATGCATATGGTACAGGGCCCCCCGCAAATGCAGGTTAGAATATTTATTATTATTATTATTTTAACACATACGATAAACTGATAAGTGTAATTTACTGAACTACTTATATTGTTCAAATATTAATAAATGAACTACTTGTCTAGTATATATAAAGTTGCATAATATAATGGTTGGTTTATTAAAAAAAAATTTACAAATTTTTATTTCAGCTACCTCCGCCTGGGATGAGCGTCCCTCCTCCTGGTCCCTACGGGGGGATGCCCCCTCAACTTGGCATTCCAGGCGTTTTTTCCCCGGGAATGCCACCAAACTTCCGTCACCCACCACCAGGAGCGCCACCGCCTATACAAACTATTTATATGCCCGGGTAAATAAATTTAAAAAATGATATAAATGAATTATTAATATATATGTTTTGTATTTAGACCATATAATGCCCCTCCACGGCCAATATTCGACGGTTCCAGAGGTCCCCCACCCCTAGCCCAGCCACCCATTGGCCTTGGGTATCTTCCTAATTTCGCCCCCAGGGGGCGTCCCGGTCTCCCACCGCGCGGCATTAGAGTCCACACACCGCCAAAGTAATCAAAATATATATTTTATATTGCGTTTTCTATATTTAAAAAAAATATTCAATACAATTTAATTGATTAAAAAAAAAAACATGAAAAATGTTTGAACAGTGTGATTGATGATCCGCTGGAGGCGTTTAATCGCATTCTACGCGAGAAGGACGAGCGTAGGCGGCGCGCGCAGGCGCAGCGGCGGTCGTACAGTCGCAGCAGGAGCAGCTCGCGAAGCTACAGTCGCTCGCCGAACAGGCGAGGCGGTGGTGGTGGTGGGAGTCGGAGTCCGCGGCGAAGGGGAAGCCGGAGCAGAAGTAGAAGTGTGCGGAGTGGGCGGAGTCCGGTGGGCAGGGAGCGCAGTCCGAGATCGTTCACGATGAGCAGGTGGGTGTATGGTTTTGCTACATTTTCGCATGTTTTTTTCTATTTTGGTTTTTATTTAATGCGAAATAACAATAATTTTGTTTTTTAAACAGCTTTATTTATCTTAAACAAACTATTGTTATTTCTATTCCTTCTTTCCTTTTTTATTTTCATTTTTTTTTTATGAGGAGTGAGTAGTCTCTTTATTTTATTTTTGTGTTTTAATATTTTCTTTTATAAATCTAGTTCTGTAATATCTACAGGGTGTTGCGCATGCAAATTATAAGTTCACATTAATGACATTTTATTGTGTAATTATTTGTTTTTTTGTGTTTTTTTTTCTGAGATAATTCAATAATTAATTGTTTTTTTCAAAAAAAAAGATAAAGTTAGCTATGATTTAAATAGAAAAACAAGATACCATAAATCATCTATTACCTTGCCAATATCTGTCAAATTTCTTTATTTATGGTTAAATTGTAAATTACGCATATTAATTGCGTGATTAATTTATTAGTTAAATTATCAATTTAAGAAAAAACTAACTTTTAATTAACCAAATACAAATGGGCCTGTATTGTCGTTGATTATTGTAGATCGCGCTCAAGATCTCGGTCGCTATCACCATTCGCTGGTGGGCCGTCACGTGACCGTGACAGAGAAAGAGACTACTCACCACCTCCGTACCACCACTATCAACACCAACCCCCCCACCACCACCAGCACCACGGTGGTGGTCGCGGCGATCACTACCCACCGCACCACCACCACCACCACCCCAACCACAATTCACCCCCACCATACAATAAATACGGCGGCCCGCCGCCGGGTCACTATGCGGGCGGCCGCGGTGGCACCGGGCGCCGCGGCGGATCTCGCTACAGGTCTCCGCCCGTACCTAATATGGTCGGGCGGAATGTTTCGCCGCCCCCACCGTCCAGGTAAATATCTCACATAGATATAAAAGCAATCCCCCGGTATAACACGGTTCGATAATTTTGGTTTTAAGCGCAATAGAATTAGCTGTACAGAAAAAAGAAATATTTCTATTCTCTTTAAAGTTATAAGTAGATAACAAACAAATACACATTATAGTACACAAATAAAAGTAATTTTTATTTTATTTTTACTACTAGAAAATCCAAATGCGCGTTTGTGTTTAAACGAGAAAAAAAAAGTCGATGGGTAATCCCTCTGTAAAAAAACGGCATTCCTACAACAAGTGTTTATGAACATCCCGGTATACAGCAAGGGACGTGATAAGAGCTATTTAGAACAAGCATCATCTTATTCGATATTTTTCATTTTTGAGCATATGTCGCGTGTGAGATGTTTCTACAGAACTCTACAATTTATTAGAATTTTAAAGTATTTTATTAAAATTTGTTGTTTGCTTCTTTTTGCCATATAAATACTTACACAATGATTAAAAATGTTCGAAAATGCGGATGTATCGCCAATAAGAAAACGTGCTTAATTAACGATGATTAGGTAGTGATGACGACGACGATGATGATGACGAGGAAAACCTTATGTGATATTAATATGTAACGTTTTTGATCATCAGTATTTCAATAAACATATTTTTCTTACAATATAAAATAAAAATATATATTTTTTTTAACTGTTTGAACCGAACCCAATATTTTGTACTAGTTCTATGTTTCGTATAACACGAATTCACATAACGCGGCATTTGTTAGGAACCTAACGACAATATACGGGGGCTTACCTGTATAATGGTTTTGTAAGTAATAATATTAAAAAATATATATTTTTTCTTAATTAATAGAGGCTACAATAATCGTGGCGGCGGTGGATTTAAGGACAACGCAATGGACAACAGAGAGCGGCATTACGATCACTATTCCTCATCATCACGTGACCGTGACCAGCGCGCCGATCGTGACGTATCGAACAAACCGACAATGGCCGAACTAGCGTTGGGTCGAGCCGACCGGTATCGGAACATAGATCGCGATAGGGACCGAGATTACGGTCCACCATTATCGGCGGCGGCAGCGATGTCACCGCCAACACCACGTGACCTGCGCGATAATATGCGTAGTGACCGCGATCAGGCGCCGATGCAGCGCCGTTCCTCACGATCGCCGCCGCCAGCAGCAGCAGCAAGGCGCTTCAGTCCCGGCTCTAGGCATGCCACTGTTCGCTCTCAACCGTCGCCACACCACCACCAACAACAACAGCAGAGTGACAAACGGGGACGAAGTAAGGATCGCGATCGTGCCGATAATACACGCCCGGACAATAGAAACGAGCGCGATGGCAACAAGGATCGAGATCGGAGTCGTAATGATGCGCCGTCATCTGTTGGTGGTGGTGGCGCTGTGGTCGCGGGCTTCTATCCGCCGCCAGCTGTAATGCAAAGCGGTGGTGTTGTCGGTGTGCCCGTCGATGGCGCTGTGGATTACAACAGGTATGCCTTATGTAGTTGCATGTGTGCGCTACTAGATGTCGGTACTCGGATTTATTTAATATATTTTCAAATCGTCAATCTTAAAAAGGGACACGAAGCCAATTCCTTAATTTCCTTACAGCTGCCTATGTTTTTATTTATTTGCGCTAGTGAAATATTTGAATATTCGGTTTAATTAAATGGAAAATGAATTAAAAAATTCCGGAAGTATTTCGCGATGGTGTGGATTTTTTGCAACAATTTTGTGTTTGTGTATATATTTATAGTATTAATTAAAATCAATATTTGTGTGAATGAATAAAATAAAAATAAATGCGTGCGATGAACATTTTATTTCACGCATAATTTTTTATATATTTTTTATCATAAAAAAAAAAATGTAAGTAGGTGTAAAGATTAATGTGATGTTTCTTTGATAAAAATAATAGTTTACTTATTTTATTTTGAAATATAAAGTTTTAATATTAATACAGTTATTTTATTTAAATGTATTCTTTTTCGTATTATACCTATTACAATATTTTATAATTTATTTATTAAAATTATTATTTGTGTGATATTATTGGATGTGATATATTATACAGTGTTTTATCAAAATACTTATTGTAAAAAATACACCACAATCAAATTGGATCTACAAGAAACATCTACAATGGATTATTAAATTATATATATACTTTATATACTTTTTGCCTTTTTAATTATTAATTTTTGCTTCAAATAATTGTGTTACTTTTTTGTATAAAATTATCAAAAAATAAATAAAGCCTACGAAATAAATGAAGTCAATTTTCATTATTATTATTTTGACCTAAAAATATTTTTAATTAACAGATATTTTTGTTTAAAAAAGAAAATTGATTGAAAAATAACAAAGAAAATTACGAAATATTAGAAAATACCAAATACCAAAAGCGCAAAAATGTTATTAAAAACATATGTATTTGTCTTCTATTCAACAGATTCGGCGCTCGACAGCAAGTTGGACAACCCACATCGCACTATCCAATCGCCATGGACATAGTCGCCCCTCCAGGGACGACTGAGCAGCCCCTGCCACCAGGCGAGGACCCCCCACCACAGCAACAACAATACCAACAATACCAACTTCCCATCGAGCCGTCAGGTTTCCTACATATGCAACACAACCAGCAGCCATTCGTAACGCAGATTGTCACCGTGGGCGCCACTGGCCATCACAACAGAGAAAAACAATTCTCATCGAACGAAGAGAACAGCAACAGAAGAGGTCGATATGCGAGCGATCGAAACGATCGAGAGAATAGAGATAAATCGGGACACTCGAGGACGAGCTCTAAGGATAACTATGACAGTCCGGATCGGCGGAGCAATAAAACGTCAAGGAGGTTGGGCAGGGATGATGGTTCACCTGTCAAATCGAGAAAAGAGCGCGAATATTCGGACGATGATAGGAAGAATAGAAAGGCGGACAAGAAGAAGAAAAAGGATAAAAAGGAGCAGGATAAGAAGAAGAAAAAGGACAAGAAGGAGGGCGATAAGAAAGATAAGAAGAAGAACAAGGAAAAACTCGATTTGTCGGATAAAGAAGATAAAAAGGACGAAGTTACGAATGAAAAGATTGTTGAAAGTGTCGAAAAAGCAGTTGTTGAAATGGAACCTTCAAAAGAAGCTGTCGGTGAACCGGAAATCAACGAAATACCCCCGCAAGAAGTCGAACCAATAAACGATCTGTACGGCGATTTAATTAACGAAGAAATAGTCGACACAAATATCGTCCAAAGTTACGGAAAACTACCCGAAATCCCCGCAGAGGTTCAACAAACCAACAAACCGGACGATCCACCAGAAGAAGCAACAGCTGCGATCAGAAAAAGCAAATCTCCAGAACAGCCGAGTGGTAAACTAGATGTGTCTTCGACAGATGATCTGGAAGCGGAATGTGTCCCGGAAGAGAGCCACGTTGTAGAACACGAAGTGGAGGATAATAGGGAGATGGAAATGGACGTGTTGGAGTTGCATAGTCAAGACGACGTGGAGGAGGATAAGGAATTGCTACATTTGCTGCCGGAGAAGAGCAAATGGGAGACTGAAGCTATCGAAGACACGGGCGTTGTTGATGTTAAACAGGAAGACGCTAAAGCAGCTACCAAAGTGTCCAATGAAGTGCTGAAGCGTGCCGAGAATGCTATATTCGCCAAGGCGATAAACGCCATTCGTCCGCCAATTGAAATTAAAAAAATAAGCTTGGATCGCGCTAAACTATACTCGACAAAAGTCGAAGTTGACGATTTCCCCCGAAACGTACAAGTCACATTGAAAAACGACCACTACGAAGAACCCACCGAATCGACAGCGATCGCCCAAAGCGTTACCGTTGATCTGTCGATTCAAGAGCAAAAAGCCCCCCCGCCGGCACCGCAACAACAACAACAACGGTTATCTGTCAAGGAGCGATTGGGCTGCAAAGTCGACGATTTGGATCGCATCATTCGCATCGATATGGGCAGGAATCGGAGCAAGAGCGGAAGCGTGTCGCCGCTCAGGAAGAAGCACGTGGTGGACGTGCAGAATAGGCGGTTCGATGTCGGCAGGAGGGAGGAGAAGATGCGGTACAATAGTAGGGATAAAGATAGAATCGCTAGGAGCTATAGGAATGCAGAGCGGAGCCGCAGTAAGGACAAGAAAGAGGATTGTAGGAAGAAAATACAGGAGAATCGGTCGAGGAGTCGTGGAAAACCAGCGGCGGATAAATCGCTGGAAAATAGGAAGAAGCGCCGCAGTCGCAGCCGGAGTAGGGATAAAAAGAAAGACTCGAAACGGGCGAGGAAGGACAGAGATAAAGAGAAGAGTTCCAGTGCGAAAACGAAAGACGATAGTTCAGCTAAAAAATCATCGGATCAATCGAAATCGGTTGAAATGAAAAAGCAACAGCGCGAAGAGGAAAAACGGCAACGTTCCGCTGAACCAGCCCCACCCGGCACTGAAGACTCATCCCCACCACCGATATTACCACCACCTCCACCACCGCCGCCACCGAGAAAAGTCGCTATTATCGAAGAGAAACCACGCAAATCCATAATAGACGAAGCTTCATTCGAACCAGACTACGACCTGGAGGAATCCGACGACGATAAATCGAAACGGTCCACAACGCCCCAGCACCATCCACCCATCCACCAACAAAAGAGTGTCAAAATCACTAAAGCGCCCAAAGAAGACGAGTCATCGAGTGATTCATCTACCTCCGGCGACAGGAAGAAGAAGAAACAGCACAAGAAAAAGAGCAAGAAGCGCAGACGCAGAGACAGTAGTTCGAGTAGCTCGGAGAGTAGTTCGGAGTCGGAGGGGGACCGGGAGCGGAAGCGCAAAAAGCACAGGAAGAAAGCCAAGAAAGCCAAGAAGAGGAAGCATAAGGATAGGTAGGGTATAGGGAGTGCTGTGAGTGAGTATCGGGTCGTATATATGTAAAGGGTATGTGGCGGTAAATGCAATTTAAAATACAACATAAAAAAAACAGATTTTAAAATGTTTATTTTCAACAGTTTTTGACATGGTTTAAAAATAGTTTGGTCAACATTAAACGGTTTTTTATTATTTTTAAAGTTAGCCATGACTTGAACAAAAACAAATTAATTCAATCATTATCTGTCACTTTGACAATAAATATTTTCGCTTGCTATTTTTATAAACATAATTTATAAAAATGAAATTTTTGTATTTAATAATTTATTTTGATTTGATCGAGTTGGCCGACGGAACGCCCAGTTTATTACCGCCCGTACAGTTCTAGATTGTAATTGATAATATATAATACGGTGTATTTTGTGTTGATAATGGTTAATCGAATCGTCGATGTATTGATATAAATATACAAGAGGTTAGCTTAGCGTTCCGTAACCTAATAGCTTCATACCGTTAGTATTTATGATTTGTACTAATTTGATTAGTATTTAAGGATTCGCGTGTACTACACACTATAATCATTACGTACCGCTATAATTAATAGGAAATAAAGACATGACGTACAATGCAGTTGGTTTTTTTTGCGTATATTTGTTTTTCCCAATTGCACGGTTTATTAATTTTTCCTGTTGCAGGGGTTGTAATAAGAGTAATTGAGCTTTTTGTGTTTTGCCATTCTTTTATTTATATGGGAATGGTGCATTGAATAGTTGAAATAATTATATGTGACGAATTCAAAAAGATATTAAAAGATACCAAGTAAAATGAGCAAATTATAACCTTATATCGTTGGCAAGCAATTTTGCATACACCCCTTTTTCACTTTTTTCGACGATAATTTCAACTTTTTCCATTTGAACCGGAAATCAATAAAATATAGTTTTAAGACGATTTATAGCCATTTTGCATTGTGTTGGGCAGCACTTGTTCAACTTTGACCAAAATCGCCAAAAAAATCGGAATATTTCAAAGGTATATATACACGATTTTTTCACTTTTTTCGACGATAATTTCAACTTTTTCCATTTGAACCGGATATCAATAAAATATAGTTTTAAGACGATTTATAGCCATTTTGCATTGTTTTGGGCAGCACTTGTTCAACTTTGACCAAAATCGCCAAAAAAATCGGAATATTTCAAAGGTATATATACACGATTTTTTCACTTTTTTCGACGATAATTTCAACTTTTTCCATTTGAATCGGAAATCAATAAAATATAGTTTTAAGACGATTTATAGCCATTTTGCATTGTTTTGGGCAGCACTTGTTCAACTTTGACCAAAATCGCCAAAAAAATCGGAATATTTCAAAGGTATATATACACGATTTTTTCACTTTTTTCGACGATAATTTCAACTTTTTCCATTTGAACCGGATATCAATAAAATATAGTTTTAAGACGATTTATAGCCATTTTGCATTGTTTTGGGCAGCACTTGTTCAACTTTGACCAAAATCGCCAAAAAAATCGGAATATTTCAAAGGTATATATACACGATTTTTTCACTTTTTTCGACGATAATTTCAACTTTTTCCATTTGAACCGGAAATCAATAAAATATAGTTTTAAGACGATTTATAGCCATTTTGCATTGTTTTGGGCAGCACTTGTTCAACTTTGACCAAAATCGCCAAAAAAATCGGAATATTTCAAAGGTATATATACACGATTTTTTCACTTTTTTCGACGATAATTTCAACTTTTTCCATTTGAACCGGAAATCACTAAAATATAGTTTTAAGACGATTTTATAGCCATTTTGCATTGTTTTGGGCAGCACTTGTTCAACTTTGACCAAAATCGCCAAAAAAATCGGAATATTTCAAAGGTATATACACGATTTTTTCACCTTTTTCGACGATAATTTCAACTTTTTCCATTTGAATCGGAAATCAATAAAATATAGTTTCAAGACGATTTATAGCCATTTTGCATTGTTTTGGGCAGCACTTGTTCAACTTTGACCAAAATCGCCAAAAAAATCGGAATATTTCAAAGGTATATACACGATTTTTTCACCTTTTTCGACGATAATTTCAACTTTTTCCATTTGAATCGGAAATCAATAAAATATAGTTTCAAGACGATTTATAGCCATTTTGCATTGTTTTGGGCAGCACTTGTTCAACTTTGACCAAAATCGCCAAAAAAATCGGAATATTTCAAAGGTATATATACACGATTTTTTCACTTTTTTCGACGATAATTTCAACTTTTTCCATTTGAACCGGATATCAATAAAATATAGTTTTAAGACGATTTATAGCCATTTTGCATTGTTTTGGGCAGCACTTGTTCAACTTTGACCAAAATCGCCAAAAAAATCGGAATATTTCAAAGGTATATATACACGATTTTTTCACTTTTTTCGACGATAATTTCAACTTTTTCCATTTGAACCGGAAATCAATAAAATATAGTTTTAAGACGATTTATAGCCATTTTGCATTGTTTTGGGCAGCACTTGTTCAACTTTGACCAAAATCGCCAAAAAAATCGGAATATTTCAAAGGTATATATACACGATTTTTTCACTTTTTTCGACGATAATTTCAACTTTTTCCATTTGAACCGGAAATCACTAAAATATAGTTTTAAGACGATTTTATAGCCATTTTGCATTGTTTTGGGCAGCACTTGTTCAACTTTGACCAAAATCGCCAAAAAAATCGGAATATTTCAAAGGTATATACACGATTTTTTCACCTTTTTCGACGATAATTTCAACTTTTTCCATTTGAATCGGAAATCAATAAAATATAGTTTCAAGACGATTTATAGCCATTTTGCATTGTTTTGGGCAGCACTTGTTCAACTTTGACCAAAATCGCCAAAAAAATCGGAATATTTCAAAGGTATATACACGATTTTTTCACTTTTTTCGACGATAATTTCAACTTTTTCCATTTGAACCGTAAATCAATAAAATATAGTTTTAAGATGATTTATAGCCATTTTGCATTGTTTTGGGCAGCACTTGTTCAACTTTGACCAAAATCGCCAAAAAAATCGGAATATTTCAAAGGTATATATACACGATTTTTTCACTTTTTTCGACGATAATTTCAACTTTTTCCATTTGAACCGGATATCAATAAAATATAGTTTTAAGACGATTTATAGCCATTTTGCATTGTTTTGGGCAGCACTTGTTCAACTTTGACCAAAATCGCCAAAAAAATCGGAATATTTCAAAGGTATATATACACGATTTTTTCACTTTTTTCGACGATAATTTCAACTTTTTCCATTTGAACCGGATATCAATAAAATATAGTTTTAAGACGATTTATAGCCATTTTGCATTGTTTTGGGCAGCACTTGTTCAACTTTGACCAAAATCGCCAAAAAAATCGGAATATTTCAAAGGTATATACACGATTTTTTCACTTTTTTCGACGATAATTTCAACTTTTTCCATTTGAACCGTAAATCAATAAAATATAGTTTTAAGATGATTTATAGCCATTTTGCATTGTTTTGGGCAGCACTTGTTCAACTTTGACCAAAATCGCCAAAAAAATCGGAATATTTCAAAGGTATATATACACGATTTTTTCACTTTTTTCGACGATAATTTCAACTTTTTCCATTTGAATCGGAAATCAATAAAATATAGTTTCAAGACGATTTATAGCCATTTTGCATTGTTTTGGGCAGCACTTGTTCAACTTTGACCAAAATCGCCAAAAAAATCGGAATATTTCAAAGGTATATACACGATTTTTTCACTTTTTTCGACGATAATTTCAACTTTTTCCATTTGAACCGTAAATCAATAAAATATAGTTTTAAGATGATTTATAGCCATTTTGCATTGTTTTGGGCAGCACTTGTTCAACTTTGACCAAAATCGCCAAAAAAATCGGAATATTTCAAAGGTATATATACACGATTTTTTCACTTTTTTCGACGATAATTTCAACTTTTTCCATTTGAACCGGATATCAATAAAATATAGTTTTAAGACGATTTATAGCCATTTTGCATTGTTTTGGGCAGCACTTGTTCAACTTTGACCAAAATCGCCAAAAAAATCGGAATATTTCAAAGGTATATATACACGATTTTTTCACTTTTTTCGACGATAATTTCAACTTTTTCCATTTGAACCGGATATCAATAAAATATAGTTTTAAGACGATTTATAGCCATTTTGCATTGTTTTGGGCAGCACTTGTTCAACTTTGACCAAAATCGCCAAAAAAATCGGAATATTTCAAAGGTATATATACACGATTTTTTCACTTTTTTCGACGATAATTTCAACTTTTTCCATTTGAACCGGAAATCAATAAAATATAGTTTTAAGACGATTTATAGCCATTTTGCATTGTTTTGGGCAGCACTTGTTCAACTTTGACCAAAATCGCCAAAAAAATCGGAATATTTCAAAGGTATATATACACGATTTTTTCACTTTTTTCGACGATAATTTCAACTTTTTCCATTTGAACCGGAAATCACTAAAATATAGTTTTAAGACGATTTTATAGCCATTTTGCATTGTTTTGGGCAGCACTTGTTCAACTTTGACCAAAATCGCCAAAAAAATCGGAATATTTCAAAGGTATATACACGATTTTTTCACCTTTTTCGACGATAATTTCAACTTTTTCCATTTGAATCGGAAATCAATAAAATATAGTTTCAAGACGATTTATAGCCATTTTGCATTGTTTTGGGCAGCACTTGTTCAACTTTGACCAAAATCGCCAAAAAAATCGGAATATTTCAAAGGTATATACACGATTTTTTCACTTTTTTCGACGATAATTTCAACTTTTTCCATTTGAACCGTAAATCAATAAAATATAGTTTTAAGATGATTTATAGCCATTTTGCATTGTTTTGGGCAGCACTTGTTCAACTTTGACCAAAATCGCCAAAAAAATCGGAATATTTCAAAGGTATATACACGATTTTTTCACTTTTTTCGACGATAATTTCAACTTTTTCCATTTGAACCGGAAATCAATAAAATATAGTTTTAAGACGATTTATAGCCATTTTGCATTGTTTTGGGCAGCACTTGTTCAACTTTGACCAAAATCGCCAAAAAAATCGGAATATTTCAAAGGTATATACACGATTTTTTCACTTTTTTCGACGATAATTTCAACTTTTTCCATTTGAATCGGAAATCAATAAAATATAGTTTCAAGACGATTTATAGCCATTTTGCATTGTTTTGGGCAGCACTTGTTCAACTTTGACCAAAATCGCCAAAAAAATCGGAATATTTCAAAGGTATATACACGATTTTTTCACTTTTTTCGACGATAATTTCAACTTTTTCCATTTGAACCGGAAATCAATAAAATATAGTTTTAAGACGATTTATAGCCATTTTGCATTGTTTTGGGCAGCACTTGTTCAACTTTGACCAAAATCGCCAAAAAAATCGGAATATTTCAAAGGTATATACACGATTTTTTCACTTTTTTCGACGATAATTTCAACTTTTTCCATTTGAATCGGAAATCAATAAAATATAGTTTCAAGACGATTTATAGCCATTTTGCATTGTTTTGGGCAGCACTTGTTCAACTTTGACCAAAATCGCCAAAAAAATCGGAATATTTCAAAGGTATATACACGATTTTTTCACTTTTTTCGACGATAATTTCAACTTTTTCCATTTGAATCGGAAATCAATAAAATATAGTTTCAAGACGATTTATAGCCATTTTGCATTGTTTTGGGCAGCACTTGTTCAACTTTGACCAAAATCGCCAAAAAAATCGGAATATTTCAAAGGTATATACACGATTTTTTCACTTTTTTCGACGATAATTTCAACTTTTTCCATTTGAATCGGAAATCAATAAAATATAGTTTCAAGACGATTTATAGCCATTTTGCATTGTTTTGGGCAGCACTTGTTCAACTTTGACCAAAATCGCCAAAAAAATCGGAATATTTCAAAGGTATATACACGATTTTTTCACTTTTTTCGACGATAATTTCAACTTTTTCCATTTGAACCGGAAATCAATAAAATATAGTTTTAAGACGATTTATAGCCATTTTGCATTGTTTTGGGCAGCACTTGTTCAACTTTGACCAAAATCGCCAAAAAAATCGGAATATTTCAAAGGTATATATACACGATTTTTTCACTTTTTTCGACGATAATTTCAACTTTTTCCATTTGAACCGGATATCAATAAAATATAGTTTTAAGACGATTTATAGCCATTTTGCATTGTTTTGGGCAGCACTTGTTCAACTTTGACCAAAATCGCCAAAAAAATCGGAATATTTCAAAGGTATATATACACGATTTTTTCACTTTTTTCGACGATAATTTCAACTTTTTCCATTTGAACCGGATATCAATAAAATATAGTTTTAAGACGATTTATAGCCATTTTGCATTGTTTTGGGCAGCACTTGTTCAACTTTGACCAAAATCGCCAAAAAAATCGGAATATTTCAAAGGTATATATACACGATTTTTTCACTTTTTTCGACGATAATTTCAACTTTTTCCATTTGAACCGGATATCAATAAAATATAGTTTTAAGACGATTTATAGCCATTTTGCATTGTTTTGGGCAGCACTTGTTCAACTTTGACCAAAATCGCCAAAAAAATCGGAATATTTCAAAGGTATATATACACGATTTTTTCACTTTTTTCGACGATAATTTCAACTTTTTCCATTTGAACCGGATATCAATAAAATATAGTTTTAAGACGATTTATAGCCATTTTGCATTGTTTTGGGCAGCACTTGTTCAACTTTGACCAAAATCGCCAAAAAAATCGGAATATTTCAAAGGTATATATACACGATTTTTTCACTTTTTTCGACGATAATTTCAACTTTTTCCATTTGAACCGGATATCAATAAAATATAGTTTTAAGACGATTTATAGCCATTTTGCATTGTTTTGGGCAGCACTTGTTCAACTTTGACCAAAATCGCCAAAAAAATCGGAATATTTCAAAGGTATATACACGATTTTTTCACTTTTTTCGACGATAATTTCAACTTTTTCCATTTGAACCGTAAATCAATAAAATATAGTTTTAAGATGATTTATAGCCATTTTGCATTGTTTTGGGCAGCACTTGTTCAACTTTGACCAAAATCGCCAAAAAAATCGGAATATTTCAAAGGTATATATACACGATTTTTTCACTTTTTTCGACGATAATTTCAACTTTTTCCATTTGAACCGTAAATCAATAAAATATAGTTTCAAGACGATTTATAGCCATTTTGCATTGTTTTGGGCAGCACTTGTTCAACTTTGACCAAAATCGCCAAAAAAATCGGAATATTTCAAAGGTATATACACGATTTTTTCACTTTTTTCGACGATAATTTCAACTTTTTCCATTTGAACCGGAAATCAATAAAATATAGTTTTAAGACGATTTATAGCCATTTTGCATTGTTTTGGGCAGCACTTGTTCAACTTTGACCAAAATCGCCAAAAAAATCGGAATATTTCAAAGGTATATATACACGATTTTTTCACTTTTTTCGACGATAATTTCAACTTTTTCCATTTGAACCGGATATCAATAAAATATAGTTTTAAGACGATTTATAGCCATTTTGCATTGTTTTGGGCAGCACTTGTTCAACTTTGACCAAAATCGCCAAAAAAATCGGAATATTTCAAAGGTATATATACACGATTTTTTCACTTTTTTCGACGATAATTTCAACTTTTTCCATTTGAACCGGATATCAATAAAATATAGTTTTAAGACGATTTATAGCCATTTTGCATTGTTTTGGGCAGCACTTGTTCAACTTTGACCAAAATCGCCAAAAAAATCGGAATATTTCAAAGGTATATATACACGATTTTTTCACTTTTTTCGACGATAATTTCAACTTTTTCCATTTGAACCGGATATCAATAAAATATAGTTTTAAGACGATTTATAGCCATTTTGCATTGTTTTGGGCAGCACTTGTTCAACTTTGACCAAAATCGCCAAAAAAATCGGAATATTTCAAAGGTATATATACACGATTTTTTCACTTTTTTCGACGATAATTTCAACTTTTTCCATTTGAACCGGATATCAATAAAATATAGTTTTAAGACGATTTATAGCCATTTTGCATTGTTTTGGGCAGCACTTGTTCAACTTTGACCAAAATCGCCAAAAAAATCGGAATATTTCAAAGGTATATATACACGATTTTTTCACTTTTTTCGACGATAATTTCAACTTTTTCCATTTGAACCGGAAATCATTAAAATATAGTTTTAAGACGATTTATAGCCATTTTGCATTGTTTTGGGCAGCACTTGTTCAACTTTGACCAAAATCGCCAAAAAAATCGGAATATTTCAAAGGTATATATACACGATTTTTTCACTTTTTTCGACGATAATTTCAACTTTTTCCATTTGAACCGTAAATCAATAAAATATAGTTTTAAGATGATTTATAGCCATTTTGCATTGTTTTGGGCAGCACTTGTTCAACTTTGACCAAAATCGCCAAAAAAATCGGAATATTTCAAAGGTATATATACACGATTTTTTCACTTTTTTCGACGATAATTTCAACTTTTTCCATTTGAACCGGATATCAATAAAATATAGTTTTAAGACGATTTATAGCCATTTTGCATTGTTTTGGGCAGCACTTGTTCAACTTTGACCAAAATCGCCAAAAAAATCGGAATATTTCAAAGGTATATATACACGATTTTTTCACTTTTTTCGACGATAATTTCAACTTTTTCCATTTGAACCGGAAATCACTAAAATATAGTTTTAAGACGATTTTATAGCCATTTTGCATTGTTTTGGGCAGCACTTGTTCAACTTTGACCAAAATCGCCAAAAAAATCGGAATATTTCAAAGGTATATACACGATTTTTTCACCTTTTTCGACGATAATTTCAACTTTTTCCATTTGAATCGGAAATCAATAAAATATAGTTTCAAGACGATTTATAGCCATTTTGCATTGTTTTGGGCAGCACTTGTTCAACTTTGACCAAAATCGCCAAAAAAATCGGAATATTTCAAAGGTATATACACGATTTTTTCACTTTTTTCGACGATAATTTCAACTTTTTCCATTTGAACCGTAAATCAATAAAATATAGTTTTAAGATGATTTATAGCCATTTTGCATTGTTTTGGGCAGCACTTGTTCAACTTTGACCAAAATCGCCAAAAAAATCGGAATATTTCAAAGGTATATATACACGATTTTTTCACTTTTTTCGACGATAATTTCAACTTTTTCCATTTGAACCGGAAATCACTAAAATATAGTTTTAAGACGATTTATAGCCATTTTGCATTGTTTTGGGCAGCACTTGTTCAACTTTGACCAAAATCGCCAAAAAAATCGGAATATTTCAAAGGTATATATACACGATTTTTTCACTTTTTTCGACGATAATTTCAACTTTTTCCATTTGAATCGGAAATCAATAAAATATAGTTTCAAGACGATTTATAGCCATTTTGCATTGTTTTGGGCAGCACTTGTTCAACTTTGACCAAAATCGCCAAAAAAATCGTAATATTTCAAAGGTATATATACACGACTTTTTCACTTTTTTCGACGATAATTTCAACTTTTTCCATTTGAACCGGAAATCACTAAAATATAGTTTTAAGACGATTTATAGCCATTTTGCATTGTTTTGGGCAGCACTTGTTCAACTTTGACCAAAATCGCCAAAAAAATCGGAATATTTCAAAGGTATATATACACGATTTTTTCACTTTTTTCGACGATAATTTCAACTTTTTCCATTTGAATCGGAAATCAATAAAATATAGTTTCAAGACGATTTATAGCCATTTTGCATTGTTTTGGGCAGCACTTGTTCAACTTTGACCAAAATCGCCAAAAAAATCGTAATATTTCAAAGGTATATATACACGACTTTTTCACTTTTTTCGACGATAATTTCAACTTTTTCCATTTGAACCGGAAATCACTAAAATATAGTTTTAAGACGATTTATAGCCATTTTGCATTGTTTTGGGCAGCACTTGTTCAACTTTGACCAAAATCGCCAAAAAAATCGGAATATTTCAAAGGTATATATACACGATTTTTTCACTTTTTTCGACGATAATTTCAACTTTTTCCATTTGAATCGGAAATCAATAAAATATAGTTTCAAGACGATTTATAGCCATTTTGCATTGTTTTGGGCAGCACTTGTTCAACTTTGACCAAAATCGCCAAAAAAATCGTAATATTTCAAAGGTATATATACACGACTTTTTCACTTTTTTCGACGATAATTTCAACTTTTTCCATTTGAACCGGAAATCACTAAAATATAGTTTTAAGACGATTTATAGCCATTTTGCATTGTTTTGGGCAGCACTTGTTCAACTTTGACCAAAATCGCCAAAAAAATCGGAATATTTCAAAGGTATATATACACGATTTTTTCACTTTTTTCGACGATAATTTCAACTTTTTCCATTTGAATCGGAAATCAATAAAATATAGTTTCAAGACGATTTATAGCCATTTTGCATTGTTTTGGGCAGCACTTGTTCAACTTTGACCAAAATCGCCAAAAAAATCGTAATATTTCAAAGGTATATATACACGACTTTTTCACTTTTTTCGACGATAATTTCAACTTTTTCCATTTGAACCGGAAATCACTAAAATATAGTTTTAAGACGATTTATAGCCATTTTGCATTGTTTTGGGCAGCACTTGTTCAACTTTGACCAAAATCGCCAAAAAAATCGGAATATTTCAAAGGTATATATACACGATTTTTTCACTTTTTTCGACGATAATTTCAACTTTTTCCATTTGAATCGGAAATCAATAAAATATAGTTTCAAGACGATTTATAGCCATTTTGCATTGTTTTGGGCAGCACTTGTTCAACTTTGACCAAAATCGCCAAAAAAATCGTAATATTTCAAAGGTATATATACACGACTTTTTCACTTTTTTCGACGATAATTTCAACTTTTTCCATTTGAACCGGAAATCACTAAAATATAGTTTTAAGACGATTTATAGCCATTTTGCATTGTTTTGGGCAGCACTTGTTCAACTTTGACCAAAATCGCCAAAAAAATCGGAATATTTCAAAGGTATATATACACGATTTTTTCACTTTTTTCGACGATAATTTCAACTTTTTCCATTTGAATCGGAAATCAATAAAATATAGTTTCAAGACGATTTATAGCCATTTTGCATTGTTTTGGGCAGCACTTGTTCAACTTTGACCAAAATCGCCAAAAAAATCGTAATATTTCAAAGGTATATATACACGACTTTTTCACTTTTTTCGACGATAATTTCAACTTTTTCCATTTGAACCGGAAATCACTAAAATATAGTTTTAAGACGATTTATAGCCATTTTGCATTGTTTTGGGCAGCACTTGTTCAACTTTGACCAAAATCGCCAAAAAAATCGGAATATTTCAAAGGTATATATACACGATTTTTTCACTTTTTTCGACGATAATTTCAACTTTTTCCATTTGAATCGGAAATCAATAAAATATAGTTTCAAGACGATTTATAGCCATTTTGCATTGTTTTGGGCAGCACTTGTTCAACTTTGACCAAAATCGCCAAAAAAATCGTAATATTTCAAAGGTATATATACACGACTTTTTCACTTTTTTCGACGATAATTTCAACTTTTTCCATTTGAACCGGAAATCACTAAAATATAGTTTTAAGACGATTTATAGCCATTTTGCATTGTTTTGGGCAGCACTTGTTCAACTTTGACCAAAATCGCCAAAAAAATCGGAATATTTCAAAGGTATATATACACGATTTTTTCACTTTTTTCGACGATAATTTCAACTTTTTCCATTTGAATCGGAAATCAATAAAATATAGTTTCAAGACGATTTATAGCCATTTTGCATTGTTTTGGGCAGCACTTGTTCAACTTTGACCAAAATCGCCAAAAAAATCGTAATATTTCAAAGGTATATATACACGACTTTTTCACTTTTTTCGACGATAATTTCAACTTTTTCCATTTGAACCGGAAATCACTAAAATATAGTTTTAAGACGATTTATAGCCATTTTGCATTGTTTTGGGCAGCACTTGTTCAACTTTGACCAAAATCGCCAAAAAAATCGGAATATTTCAAAGGTATATATACACCACTTTCTCACTTTTTTCGACGATAATTTCAACTTTTTCCGTTTTAATCGGTAATCGCTAACCGGTATACACCTGTCGATTTTCATCAAAATTATCGAAAAAGAACAGGTATATACCTGTCAATTTTCATCAAAATTATCTAAAAATTACCGAAAAAGAACAGAGGTATGTACCTGTCGATTTTCATCAAAATGATCGAAAAAGAACAGGTATATACGTGTCGATTTTCATCAAAATTATCGAAAAATTACCGAAAAAGAGCAGAGGTCGATCAAAATTATTATTTACTCTAGGCCCCATACGTAATGTCTAACTTTATATTATCGTAGGGTATAGTCAGCTTAAACACCCTGTATTTCATGAACCTCAAGAATCTCTAATTACTTCAGGTCCCATACGTAATGGCTAACCTTTATATTATCGTAGGGTATTTAATATTTAATATTAGGTATCGACACATGAAAATCAAGCGCTTAAAGATGATTCATTTTCGTAAATGAACTTGCAAAACGTCTATGTGTTATATTGTCATTGTCTTGGATTAGACTTGGTTATTGCGTTAGTGGACAGAGTGTGGCGGAATTGGGGGCGAGAATCAGGTAGCAATGTGATTATGGAATATAGAATCAATGAAATGTTATGTTGTGGATGTTTCGCTTGATCATTATAAATGGTAGTAGTTAGTATAGAATACCGCGTAACTCGTAGTATTAAATAGCTAGATGCGCATTTCGAAGGCTATGCGATCTTATAGGAAGGATTTATTTTATTTTTATAATTTCTAATTCTTTTATTCTTTTATAATTCTAAATAACATATTACGAACAAGAGATATCAGAAATATTAGTAGTTTAGTGCAAAGTAATAATTCTACTCCTAAATTTGTTAAGTTACGTTTTGATCCTATTATTGCACGATATTTTAAATAAATATAATTTTAATGTAGCATATAATACTTCTAATAGTCTTGCGCTAATTTTCTAGGAAATTCCAAAGATTTTATTGATTTGAATAAAAAAATCTTGTATTTATGAATCTTGTTCTAATTGTCCTAACTAAGGTGTATGTGTATATATATATATATATATAATACAACCACGTAGGCCTATTGAAACTAGATTTAAGGAACATTTAGCTAATTTCAGATATTAAATAGAAAGGATAAAAGTGCTGTAGCCGAGCATATACATTTTGATCATTCAGGTCACCTAAATCACTTAAATTGTTTAAATGTGTTTTTATACATATTATACATATATAAATCGAAATCAAATTTAATGAATTTAAATTCAGGCCCAATTTAATCTTGCCTATTTAATTTATTTAATAAGGACTATTTTTTAATTTTTGTTTTGTTTATTTTAGGTTTGACAAACCAATGTCTATTTAGTATTGAGTAATGTCTATATATTATTTATTGTTTCGTTAATTGTTAATTTATATTGTTTAATTATTTGTATTATTTAATTATTTATATTGTATCAATTTGCAATAAAATACAATTCAGTACATATTTAACACCGTAGTGATACTTAAAAATAATAATAATATATGGCCTTTAATTGCGTTGTTTTAGAGCTGAAGAATGCCGTTTAAAATCTGAGGTAGTCGTTCTTATTGGCACTAATGATATGCGTAAGAATGTGGACGTGCTGCCCATACTGGAGGCCTACTCTGATTTGATCGCCCACCTAGAGCGACATTGTGAGAAGATAGTACTGTTAACAGTGCCGCCTTTGCCTTTTATACACGACAAAGATCCTAAGATGCACATTGACCGTTTGAAAATTGTAAATGGGTTTATTAAGGAACTAGCGAATGGTAAATAAATACGCACCGTTTAAAGAATAGACTTTAACAAAGGAATATTTTTTTTAGAAAACAATATTTTTGTGTTGGATTTGTGTTCGATTTTCATTTCGTTCGATAATACCGTTTCAAAAGAATATTTCGAAAAGTATGTATTAAATTGGTGCTAAAAAATTAACGAGTTCATTTTTTTTATGTTTTAAAGATTTATACGCGACGATAAAGTCGATCTGATTCACCTAAATATATTTGGTTTGAAAATGCTTCGGACACTTTTGGACACGCAGTATTTCGATAAATACAAAGTGTAGTTGTTAATATGGATTGTTCTAAAAGTCTTATATTACGTTAAATAAATATTATATAATGACGAATAACTTATAGAATGAAGAATAAATATATATTAGTTTTACATATTTTTTAAATAAAACACATTACGTTCCGGAATAGCATACGAGTATTTTATTTGTATGTTGATCTCCATCAGCAAGAATGAAATATTTACACAGCAATGGCATAGAAAAAGAATAGAGAGACCGTAACTGGTGTGATTTTACTAACTGCCAACAACTAGTTTCCATTGACAGTTTGTAACAGTTTATTCCACTAATTAATTAAATTACTATTATTTACACATTGCATGCGCCTTCAACTAATTTGTTAAAGATCTTAATGACAAATTGACTAGAATAGATGTAGGATGTTTTGTCCAGCTTCCTAAAAAGTGATTGTACAGAATGACACATCTGCGTGTTCTTAATTTGTACATAATATAACACCACGAAATACACTTCCTAAATAGGCTATACAATTTTAATATGCGTTTCTCTACATCACCAGTAGAAGAAGAAACAGTAAATATCAATTTAATGTCGCCGATACTGAACAAGATTGACATGAAATTAATTGTCATTGTTCTCACAATATTAATTCGGATCGCAAATTGATTATATAGAAACAATGCACGAGTCTAATCATACCGAATAACAAAATAGCACGAACCGTTCATGTCCAAATAAATCACAAAAAAAGTGAAATTTCTCTCACCGATATAGTTCACAATTTTTATATTAATATTGATGGTGTTGTTCGATTAGAAAACACTTTCTGCACTGCGCGAAAGGTGGACGGGATGAGAAGGACTCCTCGCCAGTCTCTTTGCAGTTGGTAAACGACGTAATCGTTCGAGCAGCGAGGCAAAGTCTTCCCGATCCGTTGGCTTGTACGCCCAACAAGCCATTAATACATCCTTCACGTCTTTCGTGGCGTGCAAATTGGTTAACGACACTTTGCGCCCAGCGCCCACCTAAATCATCGTGTGTAAATGTCACAATGTGCGTTTTTTTTAACGTTATTTCAATACGAATTTAGTTTGTGCCGTATGTGTATAATAATAATAGTAGTCCTGAATGATCAAAAATTTCCAAAAACGCGTGTTTGCTTTGCAAGTAATCGAGTTTGGACGTTTCCATCTTTGTTAATATTTTGGACGTTTCCATGGTATTAATAAGTTAATTTTCACAAATAAAAATAATAATTGTGAAAAATTCTGCTTTAATCCGGGAAGCTCGAAAATATCTAAAAATTGCTGTTTTCTTTAAATGTGACCGTTTTTTGTTGTTTCCAGCCCTTTGGCGTTAATAAGTTTATTTTCAGTTAAAAATAAAAATTTGCCGTGAAAAATTAATTTTTAATACTAGAAGCACGAAAATGTCTAAAAACGCGTGTTTTTTTTTTTAAGTGATCGACTTTGGACGTTTTCAGCCCTCTGACGTTAATAAGTTTATTTCCAGAACCAATAATAATAATAACAATAATCTTTACTTGTTTATAGCAAAGAATAAAAAAACAATAAATCAATAAATTTACATCATCAAAAATTACATTATGAAAAATAAAAATGAAAAATAATGATTTTCGTTCAATAAACATATTACCTGCCAAATGACAGCTTCAGCCGGTTCGCCTCTGAACGGCCAATCGCCGCACAGTAATTCGAACCATATCGTGCCAAAAGCGAACACATCTGCAGCCCGACTGAACGGCAACTGTTGCGGCAGCGCAGTAGCGCCACAACCACACATCGATGGCACAGATGATGGTGGTGGCGTGGGGGTGAGAGCTCGAACCAGTTCCGGCGCCAGGTAGCACAACCAACCAGGCGGAACTGCCAATCTAACAAGAACAATAGCAACAATCGAAATTGCACACAATTATAATATAAACGCACTCTATCTCTCTCTGTCACACACACACACACACACACACATATATACATTATCTCTTTCTACATTATATTTACCCATCTCTCTCTCTCTATCTCCCAGACTCACCTGCTTCCACTGCTATCACCCATCATCTCCCTCAATCCACTAAACAGCCCAAAATCGGTGATGACAACTTTCGTGCCTTGGTTCTCAAGGAACACATTCTTACTGGTCAGGTCCTTGTGCAATATGCCCTTGGCGTGCAAGTATCCCATGCCTTGGCTGATCTGTTGCGCGATCGCAGCCGCTCTGGCCAAACTGAACCTTTCCCGGCGCTGATGCACCAAAGCGTGCAACGTTTGCCCCTTGCACAGTGAAGTGACGATCGCCAGATGAGGTGGGCGTGTGCACGCGCCCATAAACAGCACGAGATTCTCATGCCGTGTCTTGCGGAACGTGCTGACGTCCGAGCGGAATTGGTGGAGAGTACGCGCTTCGTCTTGCCCATGCAGTACCTGAAAATCGACCAGTTAGTTAGTGGCAGTTCAACATTCAACCATTTTTGAGTACCTTGATGGCAACATCTCCGTGCCATTGACCGCGCCACACGGTACCGAAACGGCCGGAGCCCAACGGCCCCGGTCCCTCCAACACCAACTCACCGAATGGTATATCCCACTCCTTCAGTGCCGTCGTCATGCTGTTCTGTCGCTGATTGCCGGCACTCGAGTTTGTTGCGGCGCTGCCAGTTACCATCGCACCGGTGGCGCCATCTATGAGCGTCTCTGTGTCGGACGACACCTGGCTGTCTTGGCTGTCAACGCGCGTCGGTGTTGGCGGCGGCAAAGATGGGGGCGGTGACTCGTGATCGGTGATACCGTGTTCGTGGTGGTTGTTTATTGCTGATTGTTGTTGTTCACTGGTTCAGTGGTGAGTGAGAGAAGAAATAATTGATCGGTTTTTTTTTTGTTTTTCTTCAAAACTATATAGACTAAGATTTAGACGGGGCACTAACCTCGAACTGTTCGTTCTGTCCTTCTGCAAATGGTCCAGCAACGTGGTCGTATTACCACCAGTTACGCTATCTGGAAAATGAAAGCTGGACCGGGTCGCGTGTACAGTGGCACTCGCCACGGCGGCACAACTCGCACCGATACCGACGTTCAGTGTATGGACGTGCAGTGGCGCTGGACTAGACGGCGCCGAACTGTTGCACGAGCTCGTCGTGGACGAGGAGGAATGATGCTTGGTGCCAGGGAGTAGTTGCGGCGAGTGGGACTGTGAACCGTGCGACTGTTGCGGCGGCGGCGGCTGTTGGTGGTGGTGGTGGTTGTGAAACTTGTGCTTGTTGTAAAGGAGGTTGCTTATGAAGCCGCCGCCGCCGCCACTGAACTGGTGGTCTTTCAATGGCGGTTGGTAACCTTGTAGGGTGCCACCGATCTGCGACGGTGGCGCGCTGTTCTTGCGCCTGTTGGGCAAGCAATTACCAGGTCCAATGACGGTGTTGCCAAACCCATCTAGAGAAAAAGTAATTACACACATATATATATATGCGTGTGTGTGTGTGTGTGTGTAAAATAAGAGCACGTTACTGTTACCTTGAAATTGTGCCCCGACGGCCTTTAGTAATTCGGGTGTTAAGCCGCACGAAGGTACTGCGCTATCTTCGCAGTCTCTATGACAGCGATATTTGCATTCTTTGCAGCGGAGACCAGTGCCAAAGTAAATTGGCTTCAAGCAAACAGCGCACGATGCCATCATCTATAAAAATGATTCGATCATTATGACAGCAAGACACAAAAATAACAAATTGAAAATTTCAGTTATTTAAGAAATGTGGTGGTATATTTTTAGTCGAGAAACATTTTTTTTTAACAGAAAGATTAGTTTCAATATACATTACGGAGATTATCTAATAGAACGGTATTGACAATATTATTTACTTTTTTAAATCTCAATATAGTTTTTTGTTAATTTTTTCATACATTGAAACGCTGTAAAAACTAACATACCATCGGAAAAAAATACCAAGTCCCCCTTAATATCTAAATTTGTTTATAAAAAAATGTTTATCTAAAATTTCTCAACTTAAAAATAACTATTCAAGTTCAAAATGAGAATTCTATACTATTTGACATACCTTCGACCAAAAGTCGTTAGTAATCATAAAGTTATGATTGACTAATTAAAATATTTCAATTAAATTAAGATAAATTCGACACCAAAAACATTTTATCAACAGTTACGGCCCTCTCAAGTTAGCCAAAAATAATGCTGCTGCACCAACCTTGAACGTTTTTTGGAATCTGTGCGCAATGCGATGCCTGAGCACTCTGGGCGACGCGGGCGCCGTCTGACTCACACCCTTAGTGCCGCCCGCCAACGGCACGGCTGCAGTAATGCCAGCACCGCACATCACATCACCCGGCACAACATTCAGTTGTACCTGACGACATCCACCATTATAGTTCTGTTCGATAAACGATTGATGGTGGTGGTGCAACTGCTGGACGTCCAGCAGCTGCGTCACGTCGTAGTTACTTCCGTATTCTGGTCCGGGTTCAGTGGGGAGGCGCTCGCGTCGCAACAGCGGCGACGCGAGTATCGCCACTTGACCAGTCATCGATCGATCACTAATAAATTGATTGTTATTGTCGTTGTTATTTCTGGTACTGTTGGTGAGTGTGCTGTAGTCGACAGGTGAACTAGGTGGCGGCTGTTGATCGTTCGCTAGCTGAGATTCGTGCGATTTACTCTTCGTTAGATTGCTGGGAAATTCCAGAGAGGTGGGTGTGCCGCAAAGTGGTGGCAGTACGGAGGCGGCGGTGGCGCTCGGTAAACAGGTATTCTTACGGCAAGCTGGCGGTGTACGACAGTTCGTTAAACCTAAAATATTTTTGGTACAAATCTGCCTTTTAACGTGTTACGTGATTTATAACAAAACAACAAAAAAACACTGCACCGATGGAGCATTCGAGGCGCACAAAAGACTGACACGTATTAAAGGGACAGAGGATCACACTAACACCGCTCAATCACAAAAATGGTAATTATATACTATAACAATTGCAATTCATAACTATCGAATTATTAAGTAATAGGCAGATAAAATAGTATAAGATATAAAAATACAGCGATATCAAAACATGCTCCATTCATATAGACGACGCATATAATAGCCAATTTATATATAAAAGGGGGTTCATTTAAAATATTATATAATGCAAAATGAACAGCAGAGGATGGTACTGTTAAAATTTTTGCCAACAACAGGTGGCGGGTATAAAAACGAGGCAGGGATACCTGCACATTGGATACCCGAATTCGAATAATACCGGTTATAATAATTGATTATAAAACGTGTAAATCCTTTTAGATGTTAATGCGATGTTATTTTTAGCATCTCGATTTCGCTTTAAAATGAATATTTATAAATATATAGTACGTGTAAACATGGGGAGGGGGGATATATAAATACCTACCTGGTGGTTTCCTGCTAATGTTGAAAGTGGGAGAAACGGGACAGGCGGGAATTTTCACATTGCTGGCGTAATAGAGAGCGTTGCTACTGACACTGGCACTGATTGCGCCGCCGTTACATTGCAACGGAATAGAAACGCTCTCCAGTACGGGCGTCTTGGCTAACACACCATCATGGCATGCCACGGGTGACAACACAGTTGCAGACGTTGGGGACACGACGAGCATCGGCGCCGCCACACAGGCACCGGGCGACGACGCAACGGGAACAATAACGTCACTATCATCACCTGCTACTCCGTGATGATGATGTAATCCGCCCAGGTGGTGGGACTCTTCGTTCGGTATGCTCGCTCGGTAAGCGGGCCGCGGCCTCGACGGTCTCGGACTAGATGACGACAACGATTGGCCGGTACTGGTGCAGGCCGTCGTGTCTCTGCGCCTGTCCCAGCTGTCCCAGTACAGTGGCGGTATGCAAATGCTGTTCGTGCTGCCACTGTGACTGTGGTCGTCGCTGTCGGTTAAGGTTGTTGTTAGTTGCTGCATACCGCAGTCTAGTAAGCACATGTTGCTCCCGCCGTCATTTCCATCCATGCCTAATGTGCCAATTATAGCACCGTCTCGCACCATAGCTAGATGATTTGACAAGGTAATAAAGATCATAATAGAACATATTGTTTCCTAACGCCATGAAACAGTTATTAAATTCATTTCGCGCTTGAATTACGGATAAACCCTGCATTGAGTGATTTTGGATGATTCATTTGTGCAGTGAATGATATACAGCGGAGTAATAAAATTGATGGGTTAAGATTACTTGATACATAAATTATTTCAATATTAAGTAATATGTACGTATTTCAGTTATGGGTATAAGTACGAGTATCAGAATAAATTCTGTAACTGGTGAACGAACCGTTGCATTTCGTTTAGGAAAATATGCCGACGGTTTAAGTGACATCGGTCCAATTGATAGTTTATGCCATATTCCCGATAAAGTGTCGTTGCGGTTTGTTTGCATGTGAGACGTTGTATAAATTCCGTTTTGTAATTTAAACAATTTGTTTTTATAGTCGTTTGAAACGTTCGTGCGCAATAGTAAACTAGACGTATTTAGCCCATATTTGAACAAGGGCCATTTGAAACAGTTACCGGTTCGATGCTCGTTTAGCGAAATTATGATTATTTTACAAATACATCCGCAACAATTGTCGGAACAGGAAAAATATATAATCCAAAGTGAATTTGTGGACCTTTCCTTCAAGGATGAGAATTTGGAATAAATTGGACGTTACCTCTTTGTATATAGAATTTTATAAAAGGAAGTCTGCCGCAAAATTTGAATCATGTTTATTTAATGAGATCTTTTTAAAAATAGATATATGTTGTATATATTTTAGGTCAGATTATGCAATAATTGTCGGAAGAGGAAGGAATAAAACGTGAATTGATGGATTGGTACGATTCCGACTGAGATGAGCTGAATAGGGATAATGATTTAGTGCATGTGTTCCGCGATACAGTTGTGTTTACGAAGTTGCTTACTCTCAAGGTGTATTAAGGTTGTCAGATCTTGGATGCTTCAAGAAGCTTGCATATCCATGCATATCTTATAAGAGAGCCTGAGTTGTTTCGTTGTCCCTTTCGTAACAATAACGCATCCTTAAACGCAGCGTTATTAAGATTTATGTCAACTTACAACGGAACATCCAATCGCTTGGATCTGGAAATCTTTAATTGCTTTTTGTTATCATAAAAAAAAAATGTTTTTCGCCATCTGATTGGTTTACAGCATTAAGCACCTCACTTATTTATATGATTCTTTAATATAATTTACTTTCGTAATTTCAACTTTTACTGATTGTAATATATACGGGACTTGTCTGTTGTCCGAAATAAATAAATATGGAATATTTTTAAATTTTACTTAATTTAATATTTTATTAATTACGCAGCTAGAATATTTAAATCAATTGCATTTTTTTAGGGCAACCCTAAGTTTTTATCGTGTAGTTTCAGTTACCTAGAGGTTTATTCTCCTTTCCTATCCGACTATTCTCAGCCAGAATCGTACCGGTGGATTTTATAATTTATACCTGTATATCGCCTGAGATTATCCAAAGCCCTACACAGCCTCTGCAGCTCCTCTTGTCGCTTGGCCAACAACGGTTTCAGCTCCTCCTCCCAGCACTTCCTCTCCTGCAACTCCTCCAAGCTTTTAACCCGCGCACAGACCGCCTTTACACTCTCCGTTCGCAATCCGACCACTTGCAGCCACTGTTCCAGGTTCGGTATCCTATCGTATTTGCTGAGCACATCCCCGGTGCCATTTGTCCGTTTGAGCTCGGCCTTTACAGCCAGCTGACTGCTGAACATCTTGATCAGTTTCCCTTCCAGCGAGCGGATCTCTTGTTGCGTGAGTTCGGCACTGGTGGCGCATTGAGTGCGAAGGCCGATAAGGCGTTGCGAGTATACGTCGATCATGGATTGCGAAATATGGAGGCTTTCTTCTTGTTGATCGGTGTTTTCTTGTTGCTGAGCCATAGCACCGTGGTGTTCGTAGCAGTTTAGGTATTGTAACGTTTAAAGACCATTTCGAAGGCTGTCGGGAAAGTTAAATGTTCACTCGTTCTGCTACACACATTTGACAACATATTTAATCTTTCGAAGCAATATTAAATTTTCGGTATAGTTTAATACACTTTAATCATTATGGACTATCTACAAAATCACTTTTTTCTTTTGTATATAATTATATTTTCTGTATTTAACATTCCAGTAAGTTATATACGCCATTTTAATATTTGCCAATCAAAGTGAAGCTAGTTGATAACGTTATAGCAGTGAAGTTTGGTAACAATCTATAATACAATTAACCAAATAAAAGTTTTAACATACGAATTGAACTACCACAACGTTGAAACACTCAAAAAGTAATATAAACAGGATAAAATACTTTAATAAAAACTTAAATTATTCAAATACATAATTTATGTAGAACGGGGACTTTTTTGAATTTTGTACGCTTCAGTCAGATATTGTATCAAAACGCTCGAATTTGACGACTAACTCGCAATGTTCCGTATACGGAAACATATCAACTGGCGCCCAAGCATAGGGTAGGAAGGGCACACCGCCCACATCTTTACTAGGGCGCTTACAAAGCAAATCAAAATTATTCGAAGCTTGTACTGGATTGCAAGAAACGTAGATTAGTTTACGAATTTTACGTTGTAGACGGATACTTGTGATTACCGATTTAGCTGTACAAATGAAATCACCATTAAATCTCGAAAATGAAATATTAAAATAAGTCGATTAATTGACTATATTTATACCTAAGCCAGCTCTAGGTGGATCCACGATCGCAATAATATCATGACTTTCGCCCAATTGATGCAATAAAATGGGCAAAGTTTTTTCAGCTTGACCCTGTATAAACTCGCAATTTTCAATATTATTCAGTTTAGCATTCGCGCCGGCATCTAGAATTGCCGCTTGGCACTCCTCTAGGCCATAAACTTTTTTGCAAAACTAAAAATGAAATAGTTTCTCACGTAATTATTCCAAAAAAACTTCATAAATTGCAATATTTTCCTACTTTCGCAGCACATAATCCAATAGTTCCCGTCCCACAACAAACATCCACGAGCACAGTGTTAACGCTGCTCGTTTCCAAGCCAGCCAAACGTATTATCAGCTGATATAACGTCTCTGCGCCAGAACTGTTAACTTGGAAGAACGATTGCGGGGAAATGCGAAACCGCAGGCCCAGCAGACACTCTTCGATACAAGGGCTGCCGCTTAACATGATGGGTATGTTGTCTATTGTCTGACCGTCAATGGAGTCCGACCTAAAATTTTTTATTTATTAAAAAGATCTCGTTAAATAAAGATTCAAATTTTGCGACAGACTTTCTTTTATAAAATTCTATATACAAAGATGTAACGCCCAATTTATTTCCCAATTCATCGTTGAAGAAAAAGTACACCAATTCACGTTGGAATTTATTTTTTTCCTCTTCCGACAATTGTTGTGGATGTATTTGTAAAATAATCATAATTTCGCTATGCGAGCATCGAACCGTTAACTGTTTCAAATGGCCCTTGTTCAAATATGGGCTAAATACGTCTAGTTTACTATTCCGCACGAAGATTTCAAACGACTATATAAAAAAAATTATTTAAATAAAACGGAATTTATACGTCTCTTGCAAACAAACCGTAACGACACTTTTCATATTATCGGGAATATGGCGTAAACTACCAATTGGACCAACGTCAATTAAACCGTCGGCATATCTTCCTAAACGAAATCCAACGGTTCGTTCACCAGTTACAGAATTCATTCCGATAGTAAACTCACACTTATTCCTATAACTGAAATACGTACAAATGACTTAATATTAAAATAATTTATGTATCAAGTAATCTTAACCCATCAATTTTATTACTCCGCTGTATATCATATACTGGACAAATTAAACCTCCAAATTCTCCCATTCTCTTCTTAGCCCATTCTTTTGAACTCAATACAGGGTTTAGACTATCCATAATTCTACTGTGAAATGAATTTAATAACCGTTTCATGTTTACATGTTTCCGCTTTATTTGCTCGTCATAAGGCACATTCCATAAAGGCGTTGTGGCATCGCGCACTAACTCAGATGGTGTTTGTTTAGGTTCTTCCGTTTTTGGTTCATCGTTTTCATGAACCAATTTGGAGACTTTATTATTAGCTGCTTCGTCGATTTCTAGTTGCATATTTCGGCGTTTTCTTATTAATGGATCGGCGCACGGTTTCGCCAAACAGGCTTTTAATTTCCGTTTCTTAAAAACGGCTCTGTTCAAAACTGTTAGTGCCCTCGATCGTTCTTCTTCGTTTTTTAGACATACGAATGCGTACTGGCATTTTGTTCGTGGCCTTTTAAACTTTGTTACTTGTAACATAAGGTTTTCCACGAGAAAATCGCGAAATTCACGTACGCCGTAATATTTTGGAAGGTTTTTAACTTCCAGTTTATAGCTTTCGGCGGAAAAGTCTTCGGTGGTTAAGTATTCGAATTCGTGATTGGTGTCCGTTGATTTAGTTGCGGACGTATCAATATTAGCTGAACTATCATCGGTAGATTCCATTGTGATTGCGCATTCATTAAAAATTCAGAATAAAAATTATAATATTACTTTAGCTTTAGTCGTAGACTAATATAAGTAATTTGTCAATGCTTTAGTTTTAATGTAAAAAATAAGACGAAAGACTAGGTTATGTATTGACACGTGGTTTCATTGTGCAAAAACTATGAAACACTTTTCTCGATGTGCAGCACGGTAGTTTCGTAAAGTTAGAATTGTAATGAGCTTGTTTATATTTACTGTTTGTATACGCTTTTTTATTCATTTTTATTGATTTTCCTATTGTTTTACTACGTTTTACATTTATTTTGATAAAATGCTCCTAATATAGACAGTCTATACGTATAAGCGAAACAATTAAACAAGCGGACGATCCACCGCGAGCGTCGCTGCCTTTGTTTTAACTATTAACATAAAATAATATTATGTATTACAATATACTAGTTATTAACTATTTCACTAGTACCCTTATGTTAAAAGGAAAAATTACAAATAAGATCTACATATAATCAAAGTAGTTCAAAGTAACGAGTTTCTCATCTCTAATATAAATGACAAGCGAGGTTATGATTGCGATTGAACTGTGATTCGATACCAACGCACATTATTTATCAAATTTATAAAACGTGCTTGTAAAGTCACAATATCTGTTCAATTATTACGATGCCCAATATTCGATTGATACTGCCCCACATTTCGAACAACCCATTATGTCCCCATGGGCCCACTTTACTCTTTTCCCGGTTAGAAAATGGGGAAACACGCAACTTTTTCGCGTGTTCCGCCTGTCGAGATCGTAAGGATTGTGCCTTTTTTCTGTGGCAAGATGAACTAGAGAAATTCTCCAAAACAGACCAGAATATGTGGCAGCGAAAAGCTATAAAGTATACAGCGAATGTAAATCATATTGCACTGTTTACGACATTGAACGATATGAAAAACAGTTCGACGATAGAAAGAGTTTACTGTGGAACCTGCGAAAGTTTTCAGCCAAAGAAATATGTGAATAAACACGAGGCACATGATTTACAGAGTAATATAAGTGATAGGTGCTTGGATTTTCCTTCGGAATTTTTAAAACCTTTAGATAACAGCCGCAAAGAGGCTCAGTATTTTTTTAGCACAAAGACCGTTGATACCTTTATAAATATATTAAAAGGTCTTCAGTACACGTAAGTAAACTAATTTATTTTTTAAAAAACAATTTGCATACAAACATTTTTTATTTGGAATGCAGCAACGTTTTATGTATTGGGACGCCAAGAATTCACGAAAATATCCGCAACGATTGCCCCAAAATGACGTCATTACTTCTAGATTTCGATAAACGGTTTCACAACTTTTTTGGGCCTTTAGAATTTTGCTGGTACAATTTGTACAATCATCACTTTTTTAGAACGGAATCGAAAAAGATTTTTACCGATTTTGTAAAAAGGTAATTACACAATCTCCACCCGACGAATATTTCGTACTAAATTCGTTAATTTCAGCCCTGGAAAAACTGTCTTGGTGGCGGATCCACCGTTCGGTGGTCGCTTGGAACCATTGGCGAACAGTATTAATAAAATAAACAAACTTTTCGCTAAAAGTTCGAATGTTACCGCGAAACAATTGGATATTTTTTTGATTTTTCCGTACTTCATGGAGGGACAAATCAAAAACAGCTTTCCCACAATGGAAATGATGGACTACAAAGTCGATTACGATAATCATCCATTATTTAACGGGCACAAAGAAATTCCGAAGGCAAAGTTTGGTTCGCTAGTTCGAATTTTCACTAATATCCAGTTAAGGTATGCACAATTTATTTTTTATATTTCCACTTTATACAAGATGCTTTTACTTTGCAGTAAAATAGTTTTACCAACGGACCAAGGCTACAAATATTGTAAACGTTGCGACAAGTACGTTTCTATCGAAAACAGACACTGTAGGCTTTGTAAGGCGTGCACAAGCAAAGACGGCCGCCGATATAAGCACTGTGCCAAGTGTCAACGGTGTGTTAAACCCACGTGGCAACACTGTCAAAAGTGTAACAGATGTGCGTTGAAGGAGCACGTGTGTGGGGAGATTTTGTTCTTGCAGGTTGGACTTTTTGTTTTTTCTTTGTGGTGTTTGGCAGTTATGATTGCGTTTTTTTTTAAGGAATGTTTTCATTGCAACGAATCTGGGCACAAGAAAACAGCTTGCCCACAATTATCGTTAAATACTGAAGAAATTTTGCCGAAGACGGACAAAAAACGAAAAATTATTGATAGAAATGAAAAAAATCAGTGTAACAATAAGGTAGTAAAAAAAAAATAATAGTTTATTTAGTTTTTCAATTTTTGCAGTGAGGTGTAGAAATAATAATAATAAATATCAGTTCCATTTCTACGTGTATATGTATGTATATATATATATATATAATTTACAACGGGCAATATTTTCTCAGTCTCCAGTGTTTTTCATTTTATTCACGAATCGGCAATACTGCTTTCCTTTACCTTTTGCCAAAGCACAAATGACCCATCAATATGTGCATGTAATGCCAGTAGGGATCACGCTACCTCCGCCAGGTGGCACTACTAGTGCCGCTCCCCATACACATTTGCGCCACGCCGACACTGCCCCGGCCATGTTGCAACATTGTTACCGGCGCGCCACTGAAATTCGTGATATTTTATAATAACTCAAACGTCCATGAAATACACATACCGCTGTATTGTTGCAACAACGTTTTGGCCCAACGGCGGCTTATACACTTTGTTACTCTGGCCACTGCTATACGCCACTTTATTATTCGCTATAGCTGCTAATTTCGTTGGCACGGCAACAGTGTCCACGCGCTGTTGGACGGGTTGTGTGGCTTGGAACAGTGTGGGCGTCAGCGTCGCGCCCATGGGAATATTATTATGACGTCGTTGTTGCTGATAGTATCGATTCGCTAGTCTACGTGCACGGCATTGAACGACTAGGAGAAGCGCACTGACCAGTGCGACAAGGGCGCCAATGTACAGTAACACTTGCAATTGGCGACTGGGGGAACGCCGCAATGTCGCTCCGGCTATGCACAGTGACGTACCGATGAAAATGCCCATTGCAAAAGCAACCTGTTAACAACATTTCATCCGCTGAAATATTTTTAATTCCCGATGAAAAGTTACTATGGATTATGTAAAAGTCTTTTGTAGAACTAAATTTAGTAAAATCGCACATCGCAGTGCGAAACATTACCTGCAGAAGATAGTAGCAGACATTTTCGCAGGTTTCACACCGCCCGCCGCATCCACGTGCAACATATCCAGCCCCACCGGCACCAGCGCCACCTACATAGCCAGCCATTGAACTGGGCGATTCTGATGTCGTTGTCAACAGCACGTTACGGCCATCAGCTGGCCGTTGAACAACCACACCCGTAGCCGGATAGTATCCTGCGGTGGGGTAAACCACTGCCGTGGCAACGGGTGGCCGCCCAGTACTTCTACTGGGGTATTTATTGCTCCTCACTATAGCCCGTCTATTGTAATTGTGTAATCGAATGTGCCGGTGGTCGTCCAGTTCCGTGTCTTCCTCGGGGAAGGTGGGGAGCCGCGTCGATCCGCTACCATCTGACCAGCAATAGTAGCTATCGCGATTAGGTGGACGCTCTGTGTTGTCGTGCGCAACAGAAACGACGACGTGTGGTGCCGCCCGCTGTTGGTGTCGCAAAGGGCGCTGGGGCAACCGCGGCGGCGGCGCGCCATTCTCTAGGGAGAACGACCGGTCACTTGCGGAAGAATCGGAGCGACTCGGTGAGCTGGAGTTGTTGCAGTAGTGGCTTGTTGAAGAGCGCCTACCGTATCGGTAAGTGTTTACTCGTGGGATTTGGCGATGATACGCAGGTGTAGCTTCGGTTGGTATGCCGCCGCAACTAGCAACGGCAGGAGGCGGTACTGCAGTAGACATGACTACAGCCGAGGATATCTCGTTGTTGCGTCATTTCAATTTAACTCTGTACACATATCGGTGATTCTGATAATTAGTCTTGCGGTGGTAACTGAATAAAGTCCACTCGTCTGTGAGTTAAAAAAAAGATCACAATACATCGAATTAAATGAACTAAAATATTGTTCTAAAGCATTAACTAAAAAGCATTGTTCAGTTGTTTGGATGATTGATAATTAACAATGCGTCCTGTCAGAATCTGTCAAACTGACGGAACAAAATATACCTATGCATACACATATTGATGATAATATATATATTTTTTATATATTCTTTTACTTGTAATGTAACGTTTTACATATATTACGGTTCGAGCAGTATGATAGCACATGTATATAGATAGCAAGTATAATATAAATACGTTAAGGCGATGTCGAAATTAGATTTTATTGTTGCAACGAATCGTATATTGTGTGGGGGGGGTGTTACACAAAGAGTGACACAGTTTCCAATTTAATGTTCGCATTTGTATTGCAATATATGCATTCAAAAGGTAAAATAACATCGTTTCATAGTTCAAACGATTTAATATACCGACGTTGAACGGACATTGCTTTATTATTATTTCGTTTTCATTTAAATAAACATTTAATTCAAATTTCATTACTCATTTATAACTTTAAAAAATATCTTAGAATGTGCATAGGTGTAAATAAACAATGACGTTTAATTAATAAAATATTAATACATGAAGGTAAATACGTTGGATCCAATCCCGTTTACTAATTACTATGTAAATTATATATCTTTTTTTTTATATATGAAAGTGATCATAACTAAAAGCCTAGTTGACTAATAAGCGAAGCAGCAGCAATCATTTACATACAATTAACACAATAAGCTGATTGATATCATATTGTGGATCCGCATGGGCGACTTTGATGCAATTTCAACAGTTTTTTTTTAATAATATTTTTTTGTGTACATAACTTTCACTATTACTGCACTTTACTTTAACCATCCATTGGCTAAATTGATATATTTTTATTGTTTATTAATCAACATATATAGCGTTTTTAATACCAACCATGATTTTGTATGAATTTATTTTGAATTAAATAATAAATTGTAATTGTTTATATTAAAATAAAACAATCGTAGCAAATATTTTGTCAAAGTGACAGACAGATATTAACATGACAATGATGTTTTGTTTTTCTGTTTGTCATGGCTAGCTTTACAAATTAATTTTTGACCCAACTATTTTCCAATTACAAAAACAAATAATAATAATTGAAATGTCAAATTTCCAATGTTTAAAATACTTTTATGCAATGAATTATTATAATGATTTACGCGTAAAATGGCACAGTAAAGTGCACATAATGCTATTACGCAAATCACAAGCTGGAAATAGTAGTCATGTATAGCTCGACCGGTATCTAATGAGCCAATAAAGAAATATACTTGCAAATGTAATACAGACAGAACCGTATGACTATGTATATTTAGTTTATAGTTTATTTAATTATTACACAGATTTTATGACTTTGTATAATAGCGGACACAGATGAACTAAATCCTGTGCGTGTGTTATTGTTACATGGTAATATTTATTGCTTAATCATTATCACAGTTTCTACTTTATGAAGAAAGATAATGCATAATGATCTGTTACATACTCTTGTTAATTAAACTTAATTATAATTACAAATAGCATTTGACAAAGTAAAAATCGTGTCAATAAAATATCTTTTGTGATGTAAAAGACAAAATAGTTTTATTACAGTAAATTTGTGGTGAAATAAAAAATAATCTAGTTTCGAAGCAAGGCCATTTATCGAATACAGTAAAAGGAAAATGCGAAAATTTTGTCTACTATGAGCCACCCTGTGTATAATATATTAGACAAAAATGGTAGAGGTGTTGTATTCTTACGGCGAATGACTGAAAAGGACTGTAATTATCTCAATTAAATCAATTGGAAGCATGAAGAACAAACATATAATGTAATATTATAGCAACACTTCCGAGGAACGATTTAACTACAATTTACGTATTTTAGACCGGAAAAGAGAATATATTGTTGTTAGTTCTGCTTGTCTCGCTAATTCTACATGATACGACAGTATATTTTTAATTCTATAAAAAATATATATAATCGAAGATAAATAAAATATAGCAATTGTTTAAAAGCGTACATTTTTTATATTCCACAAAATTAGATAAAATCTGTATGGCGATTTTAGTGGTTTAAACGGTTTATCAATTTAAAAAAAATAATGTAATAATATAAGTTGCATAAATAGTTTAATTAATAGAAGATAAAAAAACGTGTTTCGAAGAAAAAAAAAAAAAAAAATCATCAAATCGTTAGATCTTTTATCGTGTATTTGTTTATTTGAATTACTAAAATGAAACTTGTGTCCTTTTAGAAAATGGAATGAAACCACTTCACCATTTCATTAATAAAAGTGTGAACAACACCAGCAAAGTACCTTTTCGCTTGCTAGATGTAATTAATAGATAAAAGAATACCGAATTTTATTGGAATAAACGTTATCTCCTCCGATAACAGTATCAAAGGTAACAAGAACCAATTAAATAGTAAAATGTGTTTTTTTCTATTCCAAAAATCATATGCGGTATCAGATTATCTATTAACACATCGAAAAGTAGTTTTCGTAAATCGAAATCGTACTCCAAGGCTACTTAACAGCAAATCAAATTAGCGCACGCCAAGCGAGCACCATTGCCTAAAATCACCGCAGTACTACACAGAAATACCCGCGCGAATGGTACACCGCCATGCCTACCCACATGACAAGTTTTGTAATTTAGTAATAAACAAATAAGCTGACGGCGTGCAAACGATATTTTATAAAGTGCAATAATATATTTACCGCAGAATGTGCGAATAACGTTGTTTTAGTTAAGTGCACGAATGAACAATTCGTTTGGTGATTGAGAAGCTCTGTTGCTTCTCAAAAATAATGTCACTTTTGCTTGTGTCAACATTTAAATAAATCGGGTAAATATATTTTCTATACCCGGTGATCTGTCGGGTACATTTCGACTTGTTAATTCTAATTCATTAATTCATTAATTCTAATCTCACGATTTCATTGTATTTATAATTTACTTTATAGAGAAAGAAATTGTCAAAGTTACAGACCAATATTGAGAATTGTCAATATATCTGTAACTTTTAACTTTGATTAACTTAACACTGAATCACGATGTTTTGTTTCTTTTTTGTTTAAATCATGGCTAGTCTTGTAATGCGAAAGTCGCATTATTAATATATTTTGCTTGTGCCGACGCTAAAATAGCAAATAAATCAAAAATGACCGCGTATGAATTGTGTGTTAAAGCCTGTACATTTAAAATTTCAATAAAATAGACGCACTAAACTGACACGTCAAAATTAAAATGGCGCTAATTTTTAGAATGCTATTCTTCCGAAGTTATCGCAATGTTTGCAAATTACTGTTAATTACGATCGCCTTCCTGTTGATTATATTATTTGTGTATACGAACCAAGTGGAGTATGAATTGCGGGGTGGCGGTAATTTTTTACCGGCCCGTGCAAATGGCAATGTCGCAAATGCGGACACGTTGGGCCAGGATTTGTTTACCGATTTTCATTTTAATGCGAGTAAAAATGGTTTATGGAGAAATTTTGATGAATATCAGGTGAGCTGTATGTTTTAATAATGCTAAGTATTAACGGTATTTATTATCATTTGCAGATAGATTCTTTATCAAAAGTTGGTAGAATTTTATATCTGCATGACGAATATCCAGATATACAAAATACTAATAAAAAATATAAAATTCTCATATGGAAATATGGAAGTTCAATTCATAATAGACATATCAAACATTTTACTAAGGAAGAGTTAGTTAAAAAAAATAGCATTAAAAGGGCCACTCGATTTCTTAGCATTTTTTTCTTCGTAGATTTGATCCTTTTGAAAAATGCTCAGTACGCAATTGTGAGATAAGCTACAAAGATAACGACATCGATGATGCAGACATCGTTATAATCCACATGCACCGAACGAAGGGCCCGTTCGACTTACCACCAGCAGAAAAAAGGAGCTCCAATCAAATTTGGGCCTTTCTAACGGACGAAAGTCCGCAGCACACATTTATGACTGGCGCAAAATTGAAGGATTTCAACGGTGTTTTCAACTGGTCCATGTCTTTTAGGTAAATAAAAATAGAAGACATTTTTATTATTAATTCGCGGCGAAGTTAATCGATTTAATTCGTTTAAAACGTGTTTTAGGATGGATTCGGATATTCCAGTACCATACGGCCGTACAAAAATCAAAAACGCCCCCACAAAAGGCAACGTGGACTTTTACCAATGGCTACTAAATAAACGCAGCGACGTCTTAGTAGCCATGCTCAATTCGAACTGTAATTCCAACAATCACCGCGAAGAATATGTGAAAGAGCTGCAAAAACACATCCGAGTGGACGTGTACGGGGACTGCGGCACGTTAAAATGCCCAGGTCATTTTAAGCTCGATTGCGACCCGATACAAGACTACGTCTTTTATTTGTCATTCGAAAATAGCAACTGTAACGAGTATATTACTGAAAAACTGTGGTGGAATGCCTACGATAAAAATACGATACCGATCGTTATGGGCGCGAACAGAAATAACTATTCGTCGCTATTGCCGCCGCACAGTTATATCAATGTAGATGATTTCGCGTCGCCCAGAGATCTGGCCACGTATTTAAAGTACCTGTACAATGCGCCCGGGGAATTGGAGCAATATATGCAGTGGCAACGGTTTTTCGAAGTGAAAAATGAGCATGGCTACTTTCAGAGCGATTCATATCACTACTGTAGGGTTTGCGAGGCTCTAAACTACAACAGTCGTTCTCAGAAGGTGATCGAAAACATGGAAAAATATTGGAAAACTGACGTTTGCTATCCCGCTTGGGATGCTACGTAAGATGATTTTTAAACGTTGACTTTCGGGGAATATAAACAATTAAGTACAAAGTACCTACATACGACAAGTATTTATAACCAAATAAAGATTGCGTCGACAATTTCTTTGTGATTTAATATTGTTGTACAATTATGAATAATTTGACTTTAGCTTAGGTAGATTTAAATGCGTTTGTATGCAAAAGAAACTTACCATATTGGTTTTTCTTGTTCTAATTGTTATATGTGTACTGAAGACACAGCTATTACATACATCTAACTATTAAAATTGCATGTTATGAAATAAAAATTATTTAATCCACATCAGAAAACCAAACCACTTGTAAGATGAAAACTATTAGAACAAGTTAGCGAGTGATGGGAAATGACATGTGTTGGAGGACAGAAATAAGGCTGTCAAGAGTAACTCATTTGAACTACTGTTTATTATCATTTACATTATACGTATCTTTATTAATTTAATATTTTTATTGTATCGTAAAATATGTGTTATTATTGCAAAATGCGGTAAAATATCCACACCCCTATACAATAAGACGTTTGTGTAGCTATTAAATATGCGCAAGTAGATGTAATAATTTGAAGGAAACTATAAAAACAAAAACAGAATGTTGGGGTGCCAACGGATGTATATCGATGACAAATTATCTAGAACGTGGCAATAAAAAAATACGATAACAAAAAAGAAGTAAACATGCCCCTGTAATATGAATCCTATTTTCACGCAACAAAAACGATGATCCTTTGATTTTAATCAACAGTAAAATGTCGCCCATTTTAGCGACATTAGCGAGTTTGTTGCTATGCACGCACTGCCTCACCGAGGAAATCATCAAATCTAAGTTAGAAACAACTGATTTAGCGTACGAAACTACCGCAGACAATTGCCTTCTAATCTTCAGCCTGTTGGATGGCAGTTTCGTGGCTGTCGACCGTTCCACGGGCGACGTTCTGTGGAAACACTCGTCCAAGACGCCCATCGTCAGTGTACCAACGCCGACCGCGACTGCGATTCAGCCCCTATATATTCCGGACCCGCGAGACGGCAGCATCTACCTGTTCGCGGCAGATTACAGTCTGCCCTCGCAACCCGTACGCAAACTACCCTTCACTATACCAGAATTGGTGGCGGCCAGTCCGTGCCGCAGTTCGGACAGTATTCTGTATACGGGGAGTAAGCGCGATAGCTGGTTACGGCTGGACCGCGGCACGGGCCAGATGCGGGAGATATTAGGTTGGGAGGATAATGGGGAGAGTAATAAGGGCAGCACGTGTCCAGTCGATAGCGCCAGTGGGAAGTTCCAGGTGTACTTGGGGAGGACGCAGTATACTGTACTGATGATCGACAGTAGGTGAGTGTACACGCAAAACAAAATACCTGCAGAATCGATCAAATGGTATCAACTTTAAAATTATCATATTAATTATCGTGTTAAAAAATACCGTGACTTAAAGCATTCAATATTTAATATAATAGCATCTAGCTATTAATATATATAACAGTTATTAAAAACATAAGTACGAAATCTAAAAGTGTGTAATTATAATGGTTGATATTTTATACGAATGGTATGATAGATAAAATTAAAATCCACGTTCACAAGAAAAACATTGCAACAAATTAAAAGAAAAACACACATTAGGAACGAAAGCAGACGTTGGAACGTATCCTTCGGGCAATACAACGCTCCGCCCATGTCACCGGACGACCTCGCCTCGTACGAACACCTGCACCTAACGTCGAGTAGCTCGGGTCACGTGATGACCATAAATCGGCGAACGGGCGCTTTAGTGTGGCGCACGAAAGACATTGGGGCGCCGGTGGTGGGCGCATATCTACTGGACGAGCTGGTTGGTGGCCTGGTGCAAGTGCCATTTACCAGCGCCAGTGCGCATTCGCTGAAAGCTATCAGCGAGAGGGGGGCGAGTGGTGGTGGGGGGGAAGACGGCGATGGGGGAGCCCATGTATGGGCGGAAGTGTTGACACGGCAGAAGTTATAGTCAGTGTTGTCACCGCAGAAGCGATTATTATATTTAATATAATCTTGTGTGTATTTTTTTAGCCCGACTTTATATATAGGTTTACACGATGGTGGGGGCCTCTACGCCTTACCGTCGTTGCTAGAACGGCCCGGTCTTAGTATATCGGACGTTGGCGGTCTGCCATTGACAACAAACGGCCCGGCAGACGCTGACGGACCGATCATGCTGATGCACACGTTCGGCGATGGTAAGAACGACGGTCGCGCCCTCTATCTGGGTCATTATCACGTGCCCGACTACGTGGCGGAGCAGTACCCGCTGCAGGTGCTTCATCCGCCGGACAACGGCAAAAACAAACAGGCAATGGCTGGATACATAACTCACGTGGTACTTGACAAGGTATCTAATTACACTCTATCGTGAAAAAAATGACAGTGACATATTATATCTTAGAATCCGCCGATGTTGCCAAAATTTTATAAAAGCATGCTATCTGACGCGATAGTCCCTCCTCCACAGTTGCCACTTCCCCCCCTACCTGTAGTACCCCAAGATAACGTAGTGAACTACTACGACCACCTGACAGTGGGCAACTTAATACGTCACATTTACGCCGGAACGAAACAGTGGCTAGACGGCCAGGAAAACAACGCGATCAAGTTGACGTTGATTGTGTTGGTAGGCTGTGTGGTCGCTATGGTGTGGTATGTCCGAATGCAAGTACGTGTCAACTTGATTTAAACGTATTTATTTGTATTGTAACGGACGTAATGTAACGGTTAGGTACAAGAAATGCGCCAAATCTCCCAAAATGGCTCTTCTAATTCGAAACAGCATCAATATTTGGGCGACACCGTTGGTATAGATGGCGCCACTATCTCGACAACGGAACTGCTCGATAATGGCCACGTACGCGTGGGGAAGATACAATTCAATCCCAATGATTTGTTGGGTAAAGGGTGTGAAGGGACATTCGTATACCGGTGAGTATTTTATTTCGAGTGGTACCGCATTATCTAATCGGTACTACTATCTGGTTGTTCAGGGGATCATTTGATGGACGTCAGGTAGCTGTCAAACGCCTCTTGCCCGAGTGTTTTTCATTGGCAAATCGTGAGGTGACGCTTTTGCGTGAGAGTGACGCGCATGCGCATGTTATACGGTACTACTGCACGGAACAGGATCGTTTATTCCGCTATATAGCGTTAGAGTTGTGCGAGGCGACCCTTCACGATTATGTTACAGGCAAATGGAAACCAATTGGAAAAACATATGCTGTGGATATTGTTACTAACGGAGATGGTACTGGTAGTGCCAGTAGTTCTGCCGTTGATTTAATCACACAAGTTGTATTCGGTGTGGAACATCTGCATAGTTTAAATATCGTTCACAGAGACATAAAACCGCAGAATGTGTTATTAATGGTACTACCGCAAGGGGTACTGCGCGCTATGATATCGGATTTTGGTCTGTGCAAGAAGGTCGCTGAAGGCCACGTGTCATTCTCGCGTCGATCTGGTATTACGGGCACAGATGGCTGGATGGCGCCCGAAATGTTCCAGCAGTACCTGCCGGAACTATCCAATAATCGCCCAACGTTAGCCGTTGACCAGTTCTCAGTCGGCTGTTTAATATATTACGTGTTAACCTGGGGCGGCCACCCGTTCGGTGAACCATTACACCGCCAGGCGAATATCCAGTCGAATCGGTACCATCTGAGTGCGCTGCATCTACACAACTGGTCGCTGTGGCGTCATCTAGTACAGTCGTTGCTTCGTCCCAAGCACGAGTCGCATTTACGGCCACCGTGTCACGTGATACTAAACCATCCGGCCCTGTGGCCGCCCGGGAAGGTACTAGAGTTTCTACAGGATGTCAGTGACTGCGTGGAGAGACGCTGTAGACGAGACACTGACCTGGGCGGCGGTACCGATCCTAAAGCGACGCTCTACGATCTTATATACGCAAATCATGGTAATATTCGAGACGATCCTTCGTCGTGGAGGGAGCAATTAGAACAGGTCGTAGTACGGGGTGATTGGCGTGCTCATGTAGATGGCGTTGTGGTGGAAGATCTGAGAAAGTACCGCACCTATCAAGGTGCGAGTGTGCGCGATTTACTCCGTGCTATTAGAAACAAGCGCAATCACTACAGAGAGCTCTCGGTACAAGCGCAAAGTACCTTAGGGGCGCCACCGACGGCATTCACGCACTACTGGACTACGAGATTTCCTCAGTTGGTACTGTACACGTGGTTGGCACTGCAACATACCGTCAGTGACGCTAGTAACGACACCAGTGTACGTTCGCATTACGATAGCAACGCAAATAGTGATCGTGTGGAGTATTTCCCATTAAATGGAGAGGTAGTAGGTAATGGTACTTTGCAAATATACGTGATGGAGAAGGATAGGCAACTGGTCGACAAGTACCGTGCGAAAGAGGAAGAGGGGCGATTAGTTAAGGAACTGGAACAGCAGAATAGGAAGCGAGAGCAGTGTGCGAATAGCGGGGGAACTCCTAGAAGACGGTACTACCACAAAAGAAGTCCACAACAGGTGGCGCAAGCCGTAGTTGAAGGAACTAACGAAAATGGAAGAGTTGTGAATTTTAATTGGAGGTCAAGGCCTTCTCAAATGAGTAGCCACAGCAACGGCCACAATAACAACGTTTCCTAGCTACAGTACCGACGATTTTTTAATCGTTCGTTATTGCATTAACGTGAATTAATAATGAACCAATTCCTTGAAATCATTAAATTATGGAATTATATTTGTTATAATGCACTTGTGTGAAAATGAATACCTAAACACCATTCAATCATTGACACAATATAAATTCACATATAAATTATAGATTTCATTAAATTTGTACGATATAAGCTAGAATTTTATGATATAAATTATAATTGCGAGGGTTCTTGTTAAATGTGTAGATTTTATATGGTTCTTAGTACAACGTGTTGTGCTGTGTATTGTTTAATTTGTTCAGAATTTAAATATAATATAGTTTTATTTCGTTTTCCGGAAAATTGTTATTAAAAATTAATTCAATCGTTGTATCATAAAATATTTGTAAGAAAACTACTATACATTCGCTGTGATAATTATATGTATTATTATTTTATATAAATTGAGAAGAATTAAACTAAATTCCAAAATAAAAGTCTTATTTGAAAGGTTGACGAACGGCAATGTTTTCTGTATTTTTATCCTATTACATCTTCAACTAAATTCCCACTGATCGCTATTTCCCCCATGTAAACACTCTTATCGCTACCGCCACTTACTATAATCGGCTCCTCTGGGTGAAACTGGACATCATTCACGCTACCATTATGCCCGGGCAGTTTGTACAATATTCTACGCGATGTGGTGTCCCAAACGTAAACATATCGATCGGCCGATCCCGCCGTCACTCGCGTGCCGTCGGGTGACCATGCGCACCGCAACAGATTACGTTCGAAATTATGCTGGTGGCCGGTGAAGACCTTCACGCACCGCTCCTGCGGTGCGTACGGTCGGATGTCCCAAATGCGTAATGTGTTGTCCATGGAATTGCTCAGTAGATATGAGCCGTCCGGTGACACACTCAGGCCAGTTACCGTGTCCGTGTGGCCTTTTAGATGGGACACTGTCGCCCTCTGGCGGATGTCCCATATACATATATCGTTGTCTATACCCCCTGAATAAATCGATGCGCCTTCTATGGCGGTATCATTGCCAATTGCAACAGTTACCACTTGGTACTTGTGCTCTAGATTGGCGACGCTGCCCTTTCTCCGGACGTCCCACACTCGCAAACTGCAGTCATCACTCGCGGTGACTAGTGCCTCCGAGCCCTTACGAATCCCACAGACCGCATTAACAAACCCCGTGTGACCCCGAAGTCTTTTAATGCGCGAACTAGTTGTAATATCCCATATGCCGATGGTGTGATCGGTGCTGGCACTGTAGATGTGTCCTCCATCCGCTGAGAACTCGATTTGCATAATTGCCCCCGAATGGCCCCCAGCCATTAAAGAAATGTTCTCACATTCACCGTAAACATCCCATAGAACTGCAATAAAGTGTGATAAATGTTGTTTGCGTGTGTAGTTGCTGTATGCATATTACATATTTTCCGATCAAAGCCCGACGAGGCTAAGTATTGTCCTTCGGGATGAAAATCCAGTGAGAATATGTCCCCTTCGTGGCCCTCCAGAAGCATGATTGGGGCGAACAAGTTCGATGTTCGTGGTATACTTTGCGTAGTTTGCAACTGTTTGTTTTTGTTGTTGAGTATTGACACATCATTTTTAGATTTCTTATTGGCAATAACTAAGGCTGACTCCAAGTCAGCTTTTCGTTTATTATTATCCATTTTATTTATACGTTGTACGTTAGAAAATGTTGGACTAACATTTATTTGTAATCTGTACCTCAAAAATTTATTTTGATTAGTTATTGTTGGCAAATGAACTAATTTGACGTATGTAGAAATTTGATATGTTTACACATATAATCGACATTTCAAATTTTTTCAAATTACTTTTTCTCTCGATAAAAACTACCATTAATTTAATTAATAAACTACTAAGTACATAGTGCAAGGTTTAATTTATAAAACATTGATCTAGACTTGATTTCCGCCAAACAACATCGAAACAAGGCGAATTTCTCAATATGTCCGCACTAAACAATCCGTGGCTTATATTGGGGGTCACGATGATCGGAATTGTTACAGCTGTATCAGCATTTGTCGTGGAAATTGTACAGGAAAAGAAGCGCAAGGCCTCTCTTAACCGAGAACTGTGCGAAATGCGGAGCTTACGTGACCAAGTCACACGCTTACAGCTGCAGATCTGCGACTTGAACAACGCTCAGAAAAATATGGAACAGAAAAGGAGTCATCGCAAATTAGACCAAGAAAATCGTAGGACTAGAAGTCGTACAACTAAAACATGTACTGCCACATCCGTAACATCTGATACAGACTGGAATTCAACACAAGACAGTTCCGACCTCGAATTCTACGACTTGAGTAGCGACGACGAAGACTCCAGAGCGAGCACAGTTAGGGCTTTAGATGTTGTCCTGGAAGCTATCGACAATAGACTTGAATCGAATCACGATGAATTCGGTTTGAAGGCAATCAAAGGGGAACTACTGCAATTTTACACTAGCAATGGGTGGGGAGAATCTGCAAACCAAGGCGACCTACTTTGGCGACTGGCCAAATGCGAATATAAACTCGGCCAAATCTGCGACGATCTGGACGGAAAATCGAAACGCATCCAAGCGGCGGTTGACTATTGCCAGCAAGCCACAGATAGCTTATTAGATAAACGCAATCCTCGCGACGAGACTGTGGGGCAACTAAACAAATGGTTGGCGATCTGTCTGGGGGCTCAAATAGAACTGCTCACGAGCACACGAGACAAAATCCGGTCGAGCATTCAATTCAAGCGCTCTCTGGATGCGGCCGCCCACCACCTGCCCAACGATGGCACCGTACAATACATGCTGGGCCGTTGGGCGCTAGAAGTGGGCGCGCTACCCTGGCTAGACCGCAAGGCCCTGTCGGTCATTGCGGGGGCTGATGTGATCGGCGTGGTGGGCCCAGAGGCCGCCCTCGACTATCTGGTGCGCGCCAATGACATGGAGGAGTGCGGCAATGGTGACGGACGGGGAAGGGGCAGCAGGGAAACCAAAGTGTGCTTGGCCAAAGCATTGCTGGAGGCGCGGGACGATGTTCTGGGGGCGGTGAAGCATTTGCAGGACGCCCTGCATTTACCCCCCGAAAATGATAAGGTGGATATTGAGTTGAAAACGCTCCTGGCCAAGTATAATTCCTATACGTGAAAATGTGTGCGTGTGTACAAAAATTGTTGCCCAGTATAATTGGCCCTTGATATTCGTTTCGACGACTTGATCAACTGTACCTCTCGATTATTGACTATTTTGTGTCCACTCGACTTTTATTTCTATTCGTATAAGTATACTGGGTTGGTACAGCCCTTTTCAGCAATGCGTTTATATTTAATTCCAACGAGTGGATAGTGACTGATATCACTTTTGTATTTCGCATTTATTATATTAAGTATAAATGGTAATAAAGTATTCAATATTTCCGTGCATTTTATTCACTTATATTTCGATATATTAAAATCGTTCGTTGATTTTTTTTTTAATGACTGTATCACATTTTTATTATCTTATTTTCACTAGTTTTCTATTTAAATTATTTCTTCTAATTTACAATTTTTTTTAACATGAATCTATATCGTCGCTCGTATAACACGCATGTTACATAATTCTTATAACCTAAATCTTTTATTTGTTATAAACATTAATGGATTATTTACATTTCGCAGTAGAATGATTATAAAATCGATTGAAAATATATTTTAGTTTTGATAATAGTTTTAATAGTTATAGACTATTGTTTGTATTTGAATATATTTTCTATTAATACATATTCAATTTTGTTATCTGCTGAAGAATTTTTTAAATATTCATTTTTTTTTTCGCGAGCTTTGTTTTAAAAAAACCCCACAAAATAGCAACAATCCGACGTTTCTGCATCTCTCTTCACAGAATTATTAAAAAATCATTTGTGATCTTCCCGTTTGTTATATATGGCCACGTACGTTCCAATATCCGACAATTCCTGTGAGTTTATATCTTATTTTCGAAAATATCAACCATTTCTAATGCAACGATTATTTTTTATATAATTTGTCACTCCGAATAAATATACAATAAAAATTAAATAAGATGAATTAGTATTTATTTGATAGCGCTAATCTATTTACCAATTTTTTATACCAAATATATATTTTTTATATACAATGCAAAAAGTTGTTACTATGATTTTCATTATCAAAATATTTTGCGTACGTATTGTGCATAAATAATCAATTATTATTATTAAGTACTCATATGTAACCGATAAATAAGTTGGTACCAACGTTGCCAATTTAATTTTCTACACCTAGCTGATTATTGAATATTCTTTTGTTTAAAGCAATCGCTAAAAAAATCACACATGAAGTAATAAATAACTGCGTGTAAATTATAAATTAACAAATGCAGAGATTTTATTGTTTTGTAAAAATGACCTATTTATGGTTTTTATGTCGTTGCCCTTAAACTAAATTTAGTTATTATTAATATTCGCCATTACAACAATAGCACCTGTTTGTTGCATTCTAAATTCCATTAGTTGCCAACGATAAAAAAAAACAAATGCTGGTAGGATTTCGGAATGCATTTGTTTCAAAATTATTTTATATTTGTAAAAAAAAAATAGTACTATTTGTTATACCAGATGACAACTTAAAAACACAAAAAATATATTATTCGCCATTTCTTATTTCAATAAATGAAAGTCCCTTTCCAATAATAAAAAATGCCACCCAAACATAATTTGTATCGAGATTACATTTAAATAACGCGATAAAACATTGATATATAAACCAAATATTTGATAGGTTCTAGTACTTAAGCGTTTCTTACGTCAGTGCGACAATTATGGGGAAGTGCCTTATATATTTATTGCGGTGGCGGTGGCGCGCAATTAGTCTGTGATTCAGGTGATTGCGGTGCAATCGTCGGTAGTACGTTTATTGCTCGCGCACCACAGAACAAGTGACTGTTGACAGTCAATCGGTAGGGGAAAATAAGTACAATGTGGCGTTCGTTAACGGACGTATCGTCACTTATTTCGATCTGTTAGTCGTTTGTCTTGCATAGTTGCGATAGTGATGAAAACAACCGGCGGTCTTTGGTCTTGTATCGGTCTGATACCAGCATTTGTCGTGTAAATGAATTTTATCGTTTTGATTTTATTTAACTTGCTTTTAATTTAATCCACCAGCGGAAAATATGGTGCTTATCAAAAAAACAGGTGATTTTTTTAAAATTTAATTTAAAAAAATTGTTCATTACAATTTTAACATTCGCTATTTTTATTATAAATTTCACGTATATGTAGTAACTTTCTCTTGGTGCATCGTATTAAGGACGTGAAAATTTTTTCGAACGAAATTGCGACTTGCATTTGTTTCGAACAACCCTAATTAACAACATTTTTAATCATAAATGATAAACCTGTAAATTGTAATCAACCTTTCTTACTACCTGCGCTTCGCCGATTATCCGTACCCATAGAAACTATATTTTATTTCATTAAATGTATTAATGGTTTCTACGGAATTTTTATGATACATATAATCCATGTAGTTTTTTTTATTTGTACAAGAAATAAATTCGCCAGCACCGACTTGCACTGTTTTCATTGTCATAGTAACGGAATCGAACAATATTTTCGTTGTTTCATTTATTTCCGTATTCGATTTTTTTTTTTAAATAGTTTAGTAAATCGATAAATAAGTAATATATTCTGTATATATATATATCCAAAATCAATTATATTTTTTATGATTTGTGATTTTAAATCAAATAATATAAAATTGTATTTAATTTTAGACAATTCGATTTGCTGAACAAGTCACGTTCTTGTAAAAAAAATCATTCATAGTAAACGCAATTATAATTATATTATTATATTACATAATATGATACGGGCTTTTACTATTATGTTTTCTATATTTTTAGTTTTACAATAAAAAATTGCGAGCACGTATAAAAATAGGTTAAAAAATAAAAATTCTTCAATTATGTTTATTCTAAAATTTTCCATGAATTTTTATTATTTCCAGATATTATATGCAAAATAACGTCCCCCCCCCCATTATAAAATCGTTGCATAACACAAAGTTCTTCATTTTTATGGAATGTTTTTTATTTTAAAATTTGCGGTCAACAAATGCACAAGATATAATTAATTCATATACATGGTGTTCGAAATAAATATAAATACCAATATTCATTAATGTAGTAATGTGCGAAAAAATGACGTTATAAACGTCTTCCTCAAAAAAAATCAAAAAAAATCTTTTAGATATCAAAAGGTTCAAAATCTTGATAAAATGTCTTTATAAAAAGAATGAATCTAGTGATCTGCAAATTAAATTGATAATCGTCCGTAGTTATCACTTGTTAATTATTTACTAGGTCGAATACAGACGTAGAATAATATTGAAACCACTTGTTGCTTTTCTTATTATTACTCACAATAAGACACTATAAATATTTTTCTACTTTAAAATATTTAGTACGACTATATGCATTTTTGTTTTTTGTTTTTTACAATTTTTTGTTGGTATCCATGGTATTTCCATATAATAAATACCAAGCATTTTCACCGATAAAGGTTGCAATGGCATTATTTTCAAAAACAATCGGATATTAAATTCAATGTGGCTACGATCGATTTATTTATTATTTACGCCGTTTCAACGGTAACGATACACCAGAGGTGTGTTATTTAATAATTCAATTAAATTTACCTACTTTGGATCTCTGCAATTTACACTCATATCCAGTTTATTGTTATACATTTTATGATAATAAAAAATCAGATGTGTTTAGTCGATATTTTGTTTGTCAATTTCAACATGTATATAAATATGAAAAGATTACATACTTGTAAAAGTAATTATTTGTCAATTTAATATATTATATATGGTATATATCATTTTAAAATAATAACGTCGTAATATTTTTTAATTGTTAATATTTCTTTTTATTCAATGATAATTTACATACGCTCAGATTTAATATTGTACTATAAATATTTTTTTATATATATTCTTGCAGTTTATTCGTTTCCAGCCGACCACATCACCATTTTTATCTTTTTTTACACATATAATTTATTATTATCTTTGGCGATTGTGCAGATCACTGCAATTTATTTTAATGGAGAGACAATCGCCTTTATTCTTTCTTTACTGATAATTACAATACATTTAAGATCATCTTTTAAATTTTTTTTTAATTATCACTACGGTGTTAAATTTTATATATATATATATAAGACAAACGTATATCCATTGAACTAGATTTAAGGAGCATTTAACTCATTTCAGATATTAAAGAGAAAGGATGAAAGTGCTGTAGCCGAGCATATTGTTGATCATTCAAATCATCCTATTCAAATTAGTTAACTTAAATTACTTAAAGTGTTTTGAATTATTCCGAGTTAAATGCTTATGAAAGTATATACATGCATAAATCAAAATCAAATTTAATGAATTTAGATTCGGGCCCAATTTCATCTTGTCTATTTAATTTATTTAATAAGAACAATTTTTAATTTATTTTAATTAATTTATTTATTTTTGGTTATTTTAGATTTCACAAACCAATAATTTTTGCTGTTCCTTGTTAGTTTCGTTAATTGTTAATTTGTATTGTTTTAAAAGATTTATAGGTCATATTATATGCCATTTTTAAAGTACTTCTGTCATGTTGACTTATTTATTTAATAGTATTATCAATCACGATTCGTGACAGAGGTATTTTATTTAGTTTTATCTTGTGCTACTGAAGATGGGGGAATAGCCCTTGAAATGTACATCTAGCTACTTAATGCTTGTATTTGGGTGATATTCTATATTATCTTTTAAAATAATCAAACATTTATTATTTTAATTTAAAGTAGGTGATTTTACTTTATTGTAAAATTCCTACACTTAAAAATCGAAAATATGATTATTATTATTATTTTTTAAGTATTTTATGATTTTGTGAGAAATTTTCAACGTTTTCGATTAAAATCTCGAGATAAAAATCGTTTTTTTTTAAATTCACCGTGCTTATACATAATTGATTAGATGCCAATTATTTTGACATTCCACACAATAAATAATTGAATTCTCCAATTCTCCGCAATTCATGTTGTATTATACATAGTTTTTCCATTATTATAGTGACAAACCAAAGTCGCAGTTTACCACTTAAGGCGCGGGATGTCATAAAAAAACGTTTTCCCATCACCAATTGGCTGCCCACATACAATGTCGGCGCATTCATGCAAGATATGCTGGCGGGCTTTACCGTGGGCCTCACGGAGATTCCGCAGGGCATCGCGTACGCCTCCGTTGCAGGTATTTACACCGCGAAAAGACGTAGAATTATAAATTTTGCATGTACTAAATCAACGTAACATCTGTCAGGTCTGCCACCGCAATACGGTTTATATTCCGGTTTCATGGGTTGTTTCGTCTACTGCATCTTCGGCAGTGTGAAGGACATAAATATCGGCCCGACGGCCATAATGGCGCTCATGATTCACCCGTACGTGGAACGTCTCGGCCCCGCCATGTCCGTACTAATGACCCTCCTAGCGGGTTGCGTGATATTTGTCCTCGGTCTATTACAGTTCGGCTTTATGGTGGAGTTCTTCAGTTACCCGGTGATAGCGGGCTTCACATCCGCAGCGGCCATTACCATTGCCTCCTCACAGCTGAATGGTTTGCTGGGACTCAAGGGGAAGGGAAACGACTTCCTCGAAGCGTGGCGGAATTTCTTCGAGCACGTGGGTGAGACCAGCCGTAATGACGCGCTGTTGGGCCTTGGAACGATTGTTGTTCTGATGGGAATGCGGGTAACAGTTTTTGTTTATATATATATAAATATAAAACACGTTTTCATATATTGTAGTATTTAATTTTCCTGACAAGCTTCGCCACTTTATTTAAGTGTATCCTCAGAAGAGCCTACAGAGGGATATTATTGTATAATTTTGTAACACAAAGAAAAATATATACGTAAAAGTCAATGGTTACGGACATAATTGTAGTTCCTAACAGTTCGTAATGTTATATTGATATAATTATTTAATTGTTAGTCACACAGTAAAAGATCTTTTAAACATTGAGATAATGGAAATCTAAAATGGTCGTATTCCACGTTTTAAAAATATACACGTATGAATTTTTCTTTGTGATACAAAATAATACAATATATGAAAACGTGTTATATATATATTTACAAATCCTAACAATGTTTTGTTTCTATATGGACCGGTCCATTACGTTATAGGAATTAAAGCGATTCGGTAGCTTGAACGGAAGGCCCGACTGGACCGCCGCTAGGAAAGTTATCGGCAGATTAATGTGGATATTATCGTTGAGCCGAAATGCACTTTTAGTCATATTGACGACTATTTTAGCGTACATCTTGAAAGAAAATGGCGAAACCCCGTTTAAATTGATCGGTAACATTTTTCACAATTATATAAGTATTTATATAATAAATATCACTGTTTTTTTTTATAGATAATGTAGTCCAAGGCTTACCGAGTTTCGAACCGCCTCCGTTCAGTATTACAACAAACACCACTCATTATAATTTCGGCGAACTTCTAGGCGAGTATGGCGCCGCTTTAGCCTTTCTACCCTTAATCGCCATTTTGGAAACTATCGCAATCGCCAAGGCATTCTGTAAGCATCATATTTTTACTAACAATCACACATTTACTAATTTTATAATAACGCAAAAAAAAGAATTCACCATTCTGTGCAAAGCATATCCCAATTGTGGCAAAGATTTCTTCGGATTTTAAGCAACTTTAATTATACCCGATAGCTTTGGTAGTTGAACGATCGAGGCGATGGTTTTTCAGACTTCAAAATCTGTTGTTGAATGTACTAATAAATTCGCCTCGAATTTACCGCAAATATCGCACAGTTGTTCGCGTGTTTTAATAATCTATTTGATTCGATTATTCTTCAGTTTTAAAGCGCGCAAGAATCCCTAATCGATAAACCAACATCTTGTCATATTTAAATTCAATTACTGCCAATAAATAATAATAAAGCAATTGTTAAAACTGAGCCTACTCTATTATAAAATTTATTTGACATTTTCTTGCAAAGCTAATAAATTGTCTAATAATAGCGGCCGCAATTTCGTCGAATTTAAATTTGAAAATAACAACAACAAAGAAAAACAAGAGTAAATACGGACCGGCTAACAATTCTAGCGAAAGGCAAAACGGTGGACGCAACGCAAGAGATGCTGGCGCTGGGCCTGTGCAACATCGCCGGCTCGTTCGTGTGCTCGATGCCCGTGACGGGGTCGTTCACCCGCACGGCCGTGAATAACGCTTCGGGCGTTCGCACCACGTTCGGTGGGGTACTCACTGGGGCCATGGTCCTACTGGCGCTGGGATTCCTCACCAGCTCGTTCACGTACATACCGAAAACGGTGCTGGCCGCCGTGGTCATTACGGCGATGGTATATCTGTTCGAATACGAAGCGATCGTGGTCTTCTGGAAGACAAACAGTGCGTTATTTGGACACACAAAGTGTTTATCTTCTTCATTAAAATTTATATATTTTTTATAGTATTGGATTTAGTCCCATATGTAGTGACTTTAATAGCTTCGTTGCTATTGGGTTTAGAATACGGAATTTTAATCGGAGTTGGTGTTGATTTGGTTTTTGTTTTATATTACAGGTCAGTGGCCGACGTGCGTTATTTAAATAGTAAAAGTCGTTGCCAAATATAATGATTGATTTTTTTTTAGTGCCAGACCGAAGATAGTTATAGAACATAATAAAGTTCGAAACGGTCAAGTGTTTGTTGTTAAATTAGAGCGAATATTGCAATTCCCAGCGGCGGAGTATTTAAGAGAAAAAATCATGTTGGATTGCAATGAAAATGCCATTCCGGTGATCGTAGATGGCTCGAAAACAAAGAAAATTGATGTAACTGTTGCTAAGGTAATAATAACGAGTAAAACGACTGTTTTTTTTTTATTGTTTTGCAGTGTTTTGTTTAAATTTCCATGGTTATTTATTATATATATCATACTATTTTATTAGTAGGGCATATTCTTAGGCATGGGGGGATTATGCAATTGATCATAGAAGGTAGAGTGGAGGGAAAGAGAGGGGTAGGTAGGCCTAGATTGGAGTATGTGAGTCAGATAGTTGAAGACGTTGAGATGAATAGCTATAGGGAGATGAAGGGATTAGCTCAGGATAGATCGGCATGGCGTGCTGTTTCCAACCAATCTTTAGGATTGCGGACTCTTTAACTAACATACTATTTTGTTTATAGCATTTAAATTATTTTTGTTTTAGAATTTGGAGACTTTGATAGCGGATTTCGTTGTTAAAAATCAACAGATCATTTTCTGGAATTTCCCGGATCGCGTTAAGGATATTATTGTAGGTATGGATTATGATCTGATTAAGTATTTTCGAATCGGGCAATTAGATGATTTACTAACAGGTATAAATATACAATTGCATATTATGTACAGTATAAAAAAGAATCTGTGTTTGTACAGACGAAGAGTTATCGACACGCAGAAATTCTCTTAATGAATCGAGTGATATAGAAAATGGTATTCAATAAGTTTGAGAAAAAAAGAAATTAGTTTTAAGCGTGTGTATAATAATTGTACATATTTATTAACTTTTAATAAAATATTTTTTCGCGTATTTATCGAAATTGTACCGTGGAAAGATGATTAAGTAGATCCAAAGTATTATATACTTTCTAAACGAAATCATATGGGGACCACAGCATTTTTATTATATAAGTTTATATAATATAATATAATATTATATAAGTTTATTACAAAATTTCATTATATAAGTTTATAGATCTAGTTGCCGCAGTTATTAAATTTAACAATTTATATTGAATTCTGTTACCTAACCATGACAACCAAAGAATCTGTCACGATGAAAAAAAAAAACATGAATTGATTGTTAAATTTTTAGTATTGTATTTCCATAGTTATGATAATTTCTGCGCTTTAATAAATAAAAAAATGTACAATATCAATGACAATGTATACATTGTCATTGACAATATTTTTAGTATATTGCAATATAAAGTATAATACGAAAATGTTGGTAGAAATATGAACTTTTTAAAATATAAATACCATTGTGTAAACGTCATTATTAAAAAAAATTAAACTTTTATAACAAATTTTAATAATTAAGAAATCTTGGTTGTTTTGTTTATGTCAAAATAATATTGTTAAATTATTATAATAATTTTTTTATATTTTTTTACTCTGTATGTCAATACGCCGTAAATATTATTGGGTATTTACAACATTGCAAAGCATACGTAAAAAATCAAGTTATATGGGTTTTCCCCTTCATCCGTGTTATTCTTTATTACAATCGTCTTTTTTTTTTAACCGGCCGCACTCTCTTCGCCAAAATATAATCTGCGATGCAGCAGTTAGTCAGATGTGTTCCCATTCAGCACCGAAATATTCGCAAATAATAATTAATATCGCAGGTGACTGTGTGCATACAGGCGTGCATTTTTTTCACATAGTTAAAGAAAAACAAACATTGGAAATCGTGACCGTTGATTCAATTTATTTATGAATTAATTCAGTCGTATAATTGCGAAGTTCACAATTAGAAGGAATTTAAAAAAATATCATTCACCGATCGAAAATAGCCTAGATGGGAAACAAGTGTTATCTTAAAGTGTAACGTTGTATTAAAATTTTTGATTAAAGTAAAAAAATATATATATTTTGTTTATATATTAATTTAAAATATATATATATATATGTTATAGAATCGTTATAGTCTGGTGCTAATTGATTTTATAAAGTTTAGAATGCGTTTAAATCCGAGAAAAATAATTTTAAACACTTTCCCCGTTATAAAGCACGCTCGAATCTATACCAGTGATTCATCACTATGGACACAAGATATTATCGCTGGTGTGACCGTAGGCCTAACACTCATACCCCAGTCCATAGCCTACGCAGCATTAGCTGGACTCGGACCACAAGTATCTAATTATTATTATTTTATAATATTAATTAAATATGTCGTTAATAAATTTTAGTACGGTTTATATTCATCGTTAGTCGGTGGATTCGTTTATATGATTTTTGGAACGATCGCCGAATTAAATGTAGCACCTACGGCACTGCTATCATTATTAACATTCTCTTATACAAACGAATCGAAATTTGGCAAGGAAAATGCTGCGATACTGCTTTGTTTCGTATCCGGAGTAATAGAATTAATTTGCGGATTGTTACATTTAGGTAAGCCATGAATAAACAAAACGCTAGCGAACGAAATGAAATTTTCTGCCATTTCGCTTATAAACAAAACTACTGTCAGTCTGATTTATTAAAATTTCATCTTCAGTATGGTAACTTTATATCGAATCTTTGTCGGTTTTTTATTAAACAGGTTTTTTGATAGACTTCGTATCAACGCCCGTGGTGGCGGGTTTCACATCAGCCGCCGCATTAACGATCGCATTCTCCCAATTGAAAAACATTTTGGGCTTGAAATTTCAAGCGGAGACGCTGACGGACGTCCTCAAAAATATCTTCGCGCAAATTGGCGATACGAAATTAGGAGATGCCACGCTGGGAATTTGTTGCTGCATATTTTTATTGGGCTTTCGGGTAATACGTTAATGTCAATGCGAAACATTTTATTGTATTGCATTTTGTAGGAACTGAAGAAATTAGGCGCATCTCCGCAGGATGATAGAAACAAATCGAAAAATACCGGGAAAAGACTAATATGGTTTTTAAGCGTTTCCAGAAATGCACTGGCGGTTGTTATTTGCGCTTCGATTGCATTTATCTTATCGAAACTGAACGTAGAACCGCCCTTTTCGTTAAACTGTACTAAATTTATTTTTATTATTCACAAGTTTTTAAATCGTCGACATTTTAGCGGAGGTAGAGCCAGGTTTTCCCGCCATAGCGCCCCCACTCTTATTCTACAGCAACGGCACACACAGCACCATTGACATTCTGTCAGAAATAGGTAGTGGCGTGCTCGTGGTGCCCCTGATCGCCATTTTGAGTAATGTCGCCATAGCGAAGGCGTTCTCCGACGGTCGGGTGGTCGATGCGTCGCAAGAAATGATTGCGGTGGGTTTGTGTAACATTGTGGGCGCCTTTGTGAGCTCAATGCCGGTCAATGCGTCATTCAGTAGGGGCGCGGTGAGTAATGCCAGCGGTGTGCGCACCCCGATTAGTGGATTCTACACAGGTAGTGCTTTATTATTCGATTTTTTTTTTAGACTAAAATTATTTAAATCGTATTGAATAAAATTGCAGGCATTTTAGTAATTTTAGCATTGGGTTTTTTAACGCCGTATTTTTCACTAATTCCAAAAGCGACATTAGCATCCGTGATTATAATAGCTGTCGTTTTTATGGTTGAAATTGAAACATGCCGAAGTATATGGAAAATAAATAGTACGTTCAATTGAAATTATTTAAAAAAAAATCTAAGAGCATTTTCCCTTTACAGAACTGGATTTTATGCCACTTTCTATAACATTTTTGGTTTGTTTGTTATTTGGAATTGAGATAGGCATCTTATCTGGCATCGCTGTCAATCTTGCGATGATTTTATATTTGTTCGCGAGGCCCAAAGTGGCGCTGCAGCAACTAAATAAGAGCAACAATGCCATTGTTGTTAAAATAGAGGCCTCGATGCTGTTGTATCCATTAGCTGAGCATGTGAAGGAATGTATTATGACAGAACTGTCAAAGGATAACAATATATCAGATGTCAAAGTGATTGTTTTAGAATGCGGTGGTGTTTATTTTATAGATTATACCGTAGTAGAGGTTGTCTTTTATAAAAACAATTGTGTTGTTTTATAAAAAAAATTATATATTTTTTAAATTTCAGTGTTTACTGGCATTATTAAGGATTTTTTCCGAGAATAATAAAAAATTGGTCATATACAAATTAAAGGCCAACTTAAAAGATACAATTTTAAGAGCATCTGATGCGTTTCTTATAATAAATTCCAATGAAGAATTGCTAAACTTTGTGCAAACTGCGTGTATGGATTTTTATCCGTTCATTTCACGCCTAATTTTATCATTTTACTATTGCTTTTATTAGGTGACAATGACGATAATTACAATAGATTAAAGAAAAGCAAAGATGGAAATTCGCAAATCGCACATAATGCCTATGTGAATGGAATCTATATCCACGACGAAGAGAATGATGTAAATGCAATTCAATGGACAACAGTGTAGATTTAAAATTTACTTTACTATTATAGAAAAATATGAATTTAAAATATTTTTTTATGAAACATTCTCTTTTATTCCTAATTTATTGACCTCCTCATTGGATGCATCATCTAATGAAATATCATTTCTTTTACGTTTCCCCTGATTTCTAACCTTTTTCGGTAATTTTCCATCTCCAATTCTTCAGACACATTTTGCATTGAACCGGAAATCAATAAAATATAGTTTTAAGACGATTTATAGCCATTTTGCATTGTTTTGGGCAGCACTTGTTCAACTTTGACCAAAATCGCCAAAAAAATCGGAATATTTCAAAGGTATATATACACCACTTTTTCACTTTTTTCGACGATAATTTCAACTTTTTCCATTTGAACCGGCAATCAATAAAATATAGTTTTAAGACGATTTATAGGCATTTTGCATTGTTTTGGGCAGCACTTGTTAAACTTTGACCAAAATCGCCAAAAAAATCGGAATATTTCAAAGGTATATATACACCACTTTTTCACCTTTTTCGACGATAATTTCAACTTTTTCCATTTGAACCGGCAATCAATAAAATATAGTTTTAAGACGATTTATAGGCATTTTGCATTGTTTTGGGCAGCACTTGTTAAACTTTGACCAAAATCGCCAAAAAAATCGGAATATTTCGAAGGTATATATACACCACTTTTTCACCTTTTTCGACGATAATTTCAACTTTTTCCATTTGAACCGGCAATCAATAAAATATAGTTTTAAGACGATTTATAGGCATTTTGCATTGTTTTGGGCAGCACTTGTTAAACTTTGACCAAAATCGCCAAAAAAATCGGAATATTTCAAAGGTATATATACACCACTTTTTCACCTTTTTCGACGATAATTTCAACTTTTTCCATTTGAACCGGCAATCAATAAAATATAGTTTTAAGACGATTTATAGGCATTTTGCATTGTTTTGGGCAGCACTTGTTAAACTTTGACCAAAATCGCCAAAAAAAATCGGAATATTTCAAAGGTATATATACACCACTTTTTCACCTTTTTCGACGATAATTTCAACTTTTTCCATTTGAACCGGCAATCAATAAAATATAGTTTTAAGACGATTTATAGCCATTTTGCATTGTTTTGGGCAGCACTTGTTAATCTTTGACCAAAATCGCCAAAAAAATCGGAATATTTCGAAGGTATCAAGTCAATCTTGCGATGATTTTATATTTGTCCGCGAGGCCCAAAGTGGCGCTGCAGCAACTAAATAAGAGCAACAATGCCATTGTTGTTAAAATAGAGGCCTCGATGCTGTTGTATCCATTAGCTGAGCATGTGAAGGAATGTATTATGACAGAACTGTCAAGGGATAACAATATATCAGAAGTCAAAGTGATTGTTTTAGAATGCGGTGGTGTTTATTTTATAGATTATACCGTAGTAGAGGTTGTCTTTTATAAAAAAAAATGTGTTGTTTTATAAAAAAAAAATATATTTTTTTTAAATTTCAGTGTTTATTGGCATTATTAAGGGATTTTTCCGAGAATAATAAAAAATTGGTCATATACAAATTAAAGGCCAACTTAAAAGATACAATTTTAAGAGCATCTGATGCGTTTCTTATAATAAATTCCAATGAAGAATTGGTACACTTTGTGCAAACTGCGTGTATGGATTTTTATCCGTTCATTTCACGCCTAATTTTATCATTTTACTATTGCTTTTATTAGGTGACAATGACGATAATTACAATAGATTAAAGAAAAGCAAAGATGGAAATTCGCAAATCGCACATAATGTCTATGTGAATGGAATCTATATCCACGACGAAGAGAATGATATAAATGCAATTCAATGGACAACAGTGTAGATTTAAAATTTACTTTACTATTATAGAAAAATATGAATTTAAAATATTTTTTTATGAAACATTCTCTTTTATTCCTAATTTATTGACCTCCTCATTGGATGCATCATCTAATGAAATGTCATTTCTTTTACGTTTCCCCTGATTTCTAACCTTTTTCGGTAATTTTCCATCTCCAATCCTTCAGAAACAAAAATAACATCGCTATCTATTTGCATTTTTATACATTTCACCTTTTTTTTCTGCTATTATGAAGAAGTACTTACATGGCTGTGGCTCGCGAGCCCGGCCCCCAATGGCTCTGCGGATTCGCCTGAAACCGAACGGCGCCGCATTTACGGCTCTCCGGATTAGCATCTGCATGCATTTCGAATCGATGCTCCTCAATTGGAGCCGACTGCAATATACGCATTACTGTGCTGTCCGGATTCGATACATGGCGCTCGTGTAGGGGGGCGCTGCTGGCTATCCACGAACGCATCGCCGCCCACAGAGCCAGGGCGCCCCCCGAACATTTTATTCCCACCTAACCGCATAAAATACATCGTCAAATGCCGACGCAAAATGTGTAGAAAAAAATAAAAAATAAATATATTTTTAATAAGCTTTTATTAAGATGTACTTAAAAAGGAAAAAATAATTTTAATACCAGTCTAAATGACTGCCTTAAAAGAATTCCCGCATATGACTAAAAATAAAAGCGTGGGGTGTAAAGTTTAGTTTATTTGTATTATTTAATATTATTTAATTAATTATTATTGTTTAATTCTGAATATTAAAAGTTATACAAAAACGAATTGCTAACTAGGCATGATTTTATCATGACTTTTAATTTGGTTAGATCTCAAGACAGTCTTTGAATTGAGGAATTAGATTGCTCGCCGCAATCAAGTGGAAAAAAAACTAGCGCAACAACTCGATGCTCTAGCAGAATGCAAAAACTATTGTATCAAAATACGTTAATTATAATTAATACAAGGACATTTACAAGGACATTTCAATATTTACGCTCTTCGCTTGTATTTTTAGTGATATGTGGGATTCTTTTAAGGCAGTCATTTAGACTGGTATAAAAATTATTCTTTCCTTTTTAGTACATTTTAATAAAAGCTTACTTAAAAAAAATTTACTAATATTATTTTATACTTTTTAGTCTTCAAGAATTTTAATAATTTAATGATCGATTGACAGTGATTGATTGATTAAAAACTTATCGAGATAAGCAACAGTGTGTCAGGGGGTCAAAATTAGCTTGCAAGATTTCACCCCAACTAACAAGTAACGTACAAAACTTTTATGAAAATATTGTATAGTCATCGGAACTACATATGTGTACAAAGTTTCAAGTCGATCGGATGTGTGGAAGTAAGTAAAAATTAGCTTACAAGATTTCACCCTAACTAACAAGTGAAGTTCAATAAAAGCTTATAAAAACGTACCTTATTGCAATGAGTGCCGCTAACTTGATATCCTTTACGCAGTAACGCGGATCGAAGCAGTAAAATGGGCGGCGTTTGTGCGTGTAAAGTTGCGGCTAGTCGATCCAATGTATAATACAATGGGATATCGTGCAGCTCTTCCGATACCACCCTCAGCATGCCTGCGATACGTTTTGCAGTGGCCAGAGATGGCGACGGCGTCGATAATAAGTCGCGGACAAAGGGCGTCGAGTGAATGGCCGACGACCATATTGGACCGCCCAACTGAAATTTGTTTGCCAATTATGCGCTGTAATGAATTAGTGCAGTCTCACGTGCAGTGAATGGTTACAGTGGTTGCAATTTATTCGAAATTGATTCATGTTTGGAAGGGAGAATTTGGCCTGTTTCGCCTCGTCGTTGGTTTTAACGACACCCAGCGGCTGTAATATGAAACTGTCACATTCGGTACAATGTTGAACGTGTGACAGTTTGCTGCAGAAGGAACATAGTTAAGAATCAAATATAATACGTAATTAGAATATGTTATAGTTCATATAATTTTACTTTAACATGAATAATTGGAGTAATTATGTTATTTATTACAATAGCAACAGCCTTCCCAGTATATGTTCTCCAAAAACTACTCTTTAAACGTGTCCAACATTACCTTGTGGTATATTTGCATTTATTCGGTCCCGTGAACACCCTCACAAAAACTCTCACATAAAAATCGGCGCTAATTGATAATAACGGCACAATATAACGGCCGTACCGATTCGCGTGCGATTCGATGCATCGCAAAAGAATCCTCAATGCCTAAAATGAGCCTATTTAAACCATTAAGAGACGACCGTACGTTAATTGTACCATTTCGTGACAGCTCTTCATTCGTAAACTAATAGCACCGTATTTCGTGTAACATGTCTCCGGTGAATTGCCAGCCAGAACGGCCATATCTGTGGCCGTAACTAATAGCAGACCGGCGTCACTTACGGCCTGTACGGCACTGTCTAAGAATATCGACGGGCATCCGTAAGGATCCAGGTCGATCACATCGAAACGTTTGCCTTTGTCTTTATGTTCGTACATAAGCATTCTACGCAGGTAAAATCGACGAACTATATTTTCGCGTGATCGTCAGAAATAAAAGTACTTACGTAGCATCGTGTAAACTTGGCTGGACCAAATCTTCCAGCGTATTAGCCTTTACGTTCGTTTCAATCTCACTGAAAGCCTGTTTACTGAAATCATTAGCTATAACGCATTTTAAGCCAGCCACTTCTTTGGCGTATCGAATGCTGCGTAGTCCTGTTGCAGAAAGAGCGTCCAGAATAACGATGCCATCTTCGTGGGGTACACCACAGGTTAAATGCTTCGGTGCAGTTGTATCGGTTTTTTTGTTGTGGTCTTTTATTTCCTTTTGTCGGAGCTTGCAGAACGCATTCAAAACCGAAATACTGTAACCAATGATTTTACGTAAAATATTGTTTAAAACTGAAATCAAACTAACCTTAAATCTCTGTTGAATTCCTGTACCGGATTGTAGAAAACGTTGCCAGCTGTTGTAATTACTGCTTGGCCTTCTTTAATAGTTTGTTGGTGATTTTTTTCTTGAAGTGCGCTAGCGTTGTTGCTCATTTTTATTTTATTCTTTAAAATTCGATTACAATTATATGCTAGATACCTGAACCATGCCATGCGATAAACATGACAATAAATTACGTTTATGCTTATGGTGGGTTGCCCACTTCAAAGATTCAAATAATATGATATTAAAACAACTTAAAATAAATGGATTTTATAAATAATTATATTATTTACACTATAAATAACTTAAATTTTTCACCGATTAAATAAAATTGGAATTATTTTTCAGTTTTCCTTTTCTATTAAGTCATATATCTTAGGTAGGTATAACGTATATGTAGATCATTCGCTGTAGCATCAAAACAACTGTTTGACCTACTAATGATAAATTAATGAAACTAGAATAATATATGATTATTTAGTTTATTAAGAGTTTTGAACGATAAATACGGTATCTAAGTATTTCTTGGACACAATTTCCTTTTATTTTATGTGTTCATTATTTTTCAGAAATACATTACGATGAGTAAACACACTTTATACACCACCGCGAATTTAAGTGATAAAGAGCTCAAAGAGCAAGGCAATCGCATGTTCACCCTCCGTAAATACGACGATGCTGCGAGTTGCTACAGTAAAGCGATTATCAAAAACCCGGATGTGGCTCAATATTTCACCAATCGTGCTTTATGTCACCTAAAACTATTGCGCTACGATCAGGCCACGCAAGACTGCCGCAGGGCCTTGGAACTCGACGCTACGCTCGTCAAGGCCCACTTCTTTCTCGGACAGGCCCTGCTGGAGATGACCGCTGACAGTAACGGCAGTCTGGATGAGGCCGTGCGACATTTACAACGCGCACACGACTTGGCGCGCGAACAGAAACTAAATTACGGCGACGATATTGCGGCTCAACTGAGAACTGCGAGGAAGAAACGCTTTAGTGCGGCCGAGGAAAGACGAATCGCACAAGAAATCGAATTACAATCGTATTTGAATAGACTGATACGGGAAGATAAGGAACGTAGGCTGGTGGAAGTGATGGAGGGGGGTGACGATGGGGAGGACGAGAAGGTTTTGGAGATTGAGGCGGAGTGTGAGGGGAATATGACAGATTTGAACGCTATCTTCGCTAAAGTAAGATGAACCTTATTATATTGTGCGTGGAGAACTAGCAGAAATTCGAATTGATTTCTTACAGGTTGACTATAGACGACGGAAGCGCGAAGTGCCCGATTATTTATGCGGCAAGATTAGTTTCGAAATTTTACAGGAACCTGTCATTACGCCATCCGGTATAACGTATGAGCGTAAAGACATTGAGGAACACCTGCAGCGCGTTGGTCACTTCGATCCGGTCACAAGGGTGCACCTAACGCAGGATCAACTCATACCCAACTTATCCATGAAGGAAGTTGTCGACGCTTTCTTACAGGACAACGAATGGGCTTTGGAATATTAGCACGGTACTGTGAGTTACTAGAACAGTTTAACATTTACAGTTATCCTACACCCCCACCCCCATCCCCACCTCCTTGTATATAGTCCTTTTAGCATGGGGTAATAAATGAAACATTATTAATAAAGTAACATGATAAATAAATTAATATCTAATAATATATTTACTTACCTACCTATTTGTTGAATTTTAAACTTGATCAAGAATTTAAATATAATATATATAAGATTTATTACATTTTTCATAAAAGTATTCAATTTTATAACACCGATGGTATTATCCCAATAAATACGTAAAAATACATTAAATACCAATATAAAGTACACACATATTAATTGAAGACACCAAATGAATTGCACGGGGAAGAAATACTAAGAAAAGGTAAATAAATGCTTATTTCAATACACATTAGATTATATAGGTAATTTGGTTGGTATTTTGGATAAATTACGAAATACATTTGATCACGCAGACATATTTGGATAGAAACATTATTTTTAGAGTTTACCGGGTATTCCGGAAGAATTGTGTATACTTATTTCACGCGGCGCCAAAAAATCTTATATTATAATCATATAAAAGACCATTTGGCTTTCACTGCTGCACATACACGTCTGCATAAACCCACCCCCCCTAGAACATTATCACTGACTTACAACATGCAACTCTTCGCCCGCGCACATCCATTACTTCAGTCCAGGCAAGACAATATCTTCCATATTCGGCAGTACCAACACCTTGTGGAACTCGCGCGTCAATCTGCGCTCTAACCATCCGGTGACATGCTGCAAGCTAATGTGATAATCGCCAACGGTGGGTAGCGCGCGCAGACGCAACTTGGGCGGCTGCGGTGTCGCCCTAAATCCGAGCCACAGTCGATCCGATGGCGGTGGGGGTATGTTGACGCACACGCGCCCACTGATCGAACGCACCTCCACACGCAGACACAGGTCGGTGTTGCGGACGTTTTCTAAGGCGCGCTGTACGTAACGGTACTCGGTAGCGGCGCGGAACAGGCGACTGTCCGCGATACGATCCACCATACGTATAAGTTTGTGATTGGGCGATTGATTGGGCGCGGTGCTACCTGCACTAGAACCAATAGCGCCATCTGAATCCACCGCATCCGTGTGTGTGATTTTGTCACTATCCCCACCGCTATCGTCATCTGAACTACTTTCCGCGGAGTCGTCCACGTCGGAATGAAAGATTGCCGACTTGTATTCCACGTCACATACTCCAGCGCCATTTTGTTCATTGTCCACGGTACCTTTACTCTTTAATCGCATCAGATTCAATTTTGTCTGCAATATCAGCACAACACTACTTTCGTATTCCAAATCAAAATCGACCCAAACGCCCCTAGTGTCCGTCAGTGGATGAGACGCCCGCCGTATCTGTATCGGGACCTTTTGTCCAATTTGCGGTGCGCCGATACTTAATTCGCTCAACTTTAGTTCTTCTATAAATGCAGGTAGACGAATTGTGGCCAATTTTCGCTGGATTCTATCCTTTAGACGCATCGTGGCGCTTTCACCACCGGCTGCATACGAATACCAAGCTCTGCCCAAGAGAGCGTTCAGCCACACCAAACGTTCGCCGGTAGTACCTATTTCTTCGCTGGCAGAATCCGATTTATCGATGTCAGTGGTCGGTGAATTGTTAAACCGTTGGTTTAAGATAGAATCCATATAGTTGTGGTAGATGGCGTTGCTAACAAGTGACTCGGTTGTTAGGGAAGTAGTGGCGCTGCTAAGCAATTGGTACCACGTCTCCTTATCGCGACATGTTCGTGCAAATAGGTATATACGTGTTTTTGTAGGATCTACATTGTCCTCAGATTCTTCATCTTTAATGTCATGTTGTTGCTTATTTTCACTGGGTTCGGTTATATTGCTGACGGTCAGTCCATCTGGTACCGCTAAATCCAAAGAACCAATCATACTAGCAGCGTCTTTGTCGTCCAACATTAATTTACTAAACATTATCGGCTGCTGCGTTTTCTCCTGTCCAAAATCTTTATTGCTACTGTGCTGGTGCCATTTGCGGCGTTTTCGAACCGTCTGCTTTAGAACCTGCTGATGCCGATTCGATGTTCTATCGCCAACAGATGTCGCCGCTGTGGCTTCGGTTTGCTCTTCCGTTTGAGCGGGTTCCGTTGTCAATTGATCCGGACTGGCTAGTTCGATACAAATCGGATATTTCTTGCTCCACCACCTGATCCTGGTTAATCCGACCGGTAATAAAGTGACGGTGGCGCCACGAAGATCATAAATCCTGTGGCGAGTGTACGCGTAGCTTGGCGCACCGGCGTTAATGTTCGTCTCATTATAAGTTTTTATCATATCGCGTTTGGGCAAACGTGCATTTGTGTTGCTGACTCGCAGCAGATGTCGCTGCAATCGCAGGTGGACGGTCTGCGTACAGGCGACGGTATACGTTTGTGGTGTGTACGGGGCGGGCCATTCGTTCATCCAAACGGACATACTATCGGTACTTTCACTTAAAACTGCGTTATCTGTCAACGAGGCGTCGACATTTGGAATGATTATCGTCTCATTTATGTCCGGGTGAGGTGTGGCGCCACCGGTCAGTTCTAGCCACTTGTTGCGCATACGTATTACAACTAAAGTACTCACCACGCCCAAAATAAACCCACTAAAGTACACACTTAATGGTGCCAACGCGAAATATATTACCAAAAACACTAAAGTCACAGATATCGCCCATCGTATTTTATAATTGCGCTCTAAACTGTCGGTACCGCCACTCTTCACTTTGGTACTACACATTAGATGGCGCAAATCAACAAATTGCGCAGGATTAAAAATTGTGCGCGAACTAACTGCATTCGCTAATTCGGATTCGTTTTGTCGATGACGTGATTTTGTAACGTCTGCTTGCAGGGAAGTGCGGATTTCTGAGCCGAGTACCTCGCGTACTTCTATGACGTCATCCGATGTGATTGACATGTTCTCTGCAAAAAAAACTGTATTCAAAAACACACAATTTTACAATAAAAGGCTAATATAGAATTAATTAGAGTAAACACTTGTGCAAATAGACCTATTAATCATGACGTCAACACGTAATATATTCACCTATGTTAAGATCGAGTGGCTCCATTGCGCCACTAGCGCCATCTATGTCCATATCTTCTAGAACATCAACTCCTTGTTCGGTACGTACTTCTTGGCAATCATTGTTATCGCCAGCGAGTCGTTGTAAAGCACGAAGGAAACTTTCGCCAACGGTCGTTTCGGTTGATGTACTCCCACTGGGGCCCCTTATAGTGCGCAAACGGTACCGCAGGCCACCAGCTGTTGGCGTAACGACAGCCGTTTGTACGGTAGGCGGTGCTTGCCTATCTCGTTGCGCAGGAACCGTTTCCGATGTTATCTGTGATTGTGATGGAGTGCCGTCGTCGTCGTCTTCGTCGTCTTCCTCATCTGTGGAAGACATTTCGACGCCCTCAGTCGTCGATAAGCCGCCCTGTGTCTTGCTCAAGCTCGACTCGGAGATATCTTCGCTGTCACTGCGACTATTTCCAGCGGAACTGTTACAGTTGCCCGGGTGATGTTTGGGGGAGCGGGCGGTGCCGCCTGCAGATGCCGCCGCATTATCCTCTGATATACCAGGCGGTGTCGTTGTGGCCGATTTGTTCTTGTATTCGATGAGTTTACCCTCTACACTTTTCGTTATCTTGCCCTGTAACAAGAAGAACATTATCAATCATCAGTTTACTCGATTTGTTCTATAATATCTACGATATGGTATAGGTGCGCAATTACCTTAATACCAGAAAAAAAACGCCATGGATCACTGGCCGGTGTAGACGTAAGTATCGTATCATCGATGGGCGTAGTTGAACGTGCGTGATCATGTTTGGGACTGCCAGAGGCACTGCCGATATTAGGTACGGTGGCTACTTCCTCCTCACAGAAACTACTAAACACCTCAACGACCTCTTCAGCGCCTGTGCTGAACTTTATAGTAGGCACAGATGTGGTAATCGCCTTACCTGTAAAAAAATACAATACAGCGCCGATATCTGCCATAAACGAACATACTATCGTAATATAATGGTCATGAAACAATTGAAACAATTTCCAACCATATACTGATATTCAAAATCTGCAACAATATCCAAAAAAATAACTTCACGATTACCAAAAATGCGGATTGCCATCAACATGATACAAGGCTCAAAAATGACCTACATTTAAGCATAATTAACAATAATTATGGTAAAAATCAAACACTGTTTAAAAATGGAGCTTCCATAATAAACTACCTCAATATATTAGGGAGAGTATAACTCTAAAGGAATTTAAGGGTAAAATTTTGAATTATATAAAAACGCTTGATTGCTCATAAATTATACCATCTATGTAGTAACAATGTGTAGTATGTATATTATCTACAATATTTGTAAACTTAAACATGCAAAGCAGAAAGATCATGAATTAACTTAATAAACTTAGATTAATAATGTAACTATTCAGTTATTGCTCTTAGATACAAAGGCTTGTTATACCAGCTAGTGCTGTTTCAGCCTTTGTTATACTAAATAGATATATAGTTATATAGTGTTTTTGTAAATTTTTGTTAATATATTAGACGAATAAAAATATATATATATTTCAATAAATATTATATAAATATGCGAAAAAAATAAATGCAATAGACATTTGCTATAAACGATTTAGTGTCCAAAAAAAACGACGGTACCTCTAAGCAGTCCCAAGCTAATTTTGTTGGAGGAACCAGAACCGGGTGAAGAAGGAAAGCCGGATATAGAACGCTTACTAAGGTTCATCTTGCAATTGGTTGATTGTGTGTTGTTGTCAAGGCTCAATGATTGTTACTCAACGTTATGTTAGTATCGGCAATATTACTGATTCGATTGAAAAAAAGCAACAGATTAGTTACATTGCCATTTAGTTTAGTTACTGGATTGGAGATGTTTAGTGCGATTTTGGAGTACACTCAACATGTATATTGTTATTTGCTATTCACATATTTATATATTTACAGTAAGTTAACAAATCGATTAGTAAAGTAAGATCAGCGCTAACATATTTAATCCACATTTAATTCCGAATTGGATTGATTCATACCTGGTAGAAACTTGCTTTGATTTGGATCCATTCCTTCACTTTTTGTTATATATAACACTATAAAAGGACTTTTCAATCATATCCATTCACTACCGCATCATTTGATATTATTTTAACTATTTACATGATTTCATTATTTGTCACTTTTGATATCAAACAAATCAGCTGATTCAACAATTGTAGAGTGATTAAAATGCGCAAGCCCGTCCAATTCGCAATCAAATTTAAAGACAATACAAACATATCGCCTGGAAGCAGTAGAATAGGAATTGAAGAATAATTTCGATAAATCGTATTTACAGTAGACATGCCTTTATTCGGCTTAGGGTCCAAATTCTCTCCTAGAAAAGTGAACCATCGGAAGAGTGTCCACTCTTTACATGCGGATGACTTAGACGAGCTTGTATCAGACGATGGAAAAATCAACTTGAAATTGGGCGAAAGTTGCAGTGTATTTCAAAAGGGGCATTGGTTGAGCGATGGTATCGTTTACGACGTTTTTTTTATTAAATTTACAATTTGTATTTTACTTTTAAGATGCCAACGAAAATGACCCTTCCACAGAAAAAACTATTTCTTCTTTGAGAAATAAGATTGAGGAACTACAAGAAGAAAATTATATGCTTAAGTTGAAATTAGAGATCTTATTAAATATGGTTTGTTTATTTCAATATAGGCGAATGCGTTTTTAAGCGTATTTATCCTTTTAGTTAACCGAAACTACAGCGGATCATCATTTACAACACAGAGAAATTGAGAAACTGAAACGTAAATAATAAAATAATCGAATTATTTGTACAAAATATCATGATCTTACGAAATAATCATACAACGCGTAGTTTATAGTAGAATAGCATTATCGTAAAATATAAATATTTCTTTTAAAACAAATCTTAATTAGCTATTACACGTTTTCTTCGTGTGACCTAAAAAAGAAATATAATAGTAGTTGAAAGAATATGACATTAGTTCAAATATCATTTCAACGATGGATTAATTACCTTCTTGATGACAATTCGAACATTTGCTGGCTCCCCGTTTAGTTTTCGTTGCTGCCTTGGGAATCCCCATTTTCTTAGCGGCTCTGCCACTTCTCCACCCACCACCCCTAGCTCCTCCTCTACGTACCCTAGATGAACCGGGCCTAGCTTCACGCTCATCCGCCCATTGGAAAAACTTGCAACCTTGCCCCATCGGCTTTGGGCAACCATAAAACTGTCTTCCGGTATTTGCACCTGCCTATTTAAATCCAAATACTGCCAACAAAGACAATTCAAATAGTAATAATTTGTTCACTTACTTTCGAAACCGTTCGTAACGCAGCCGCCAGATGACAATTGCACCGAATCTCTTGCGATTCTTCTTTATCGATCAGTTCGACGTGACCAGAGGGCGCCACCACGGGTATTGGGTTAACACTAGCGCCATCTATATCGCCACTCTCCCACAAGAACATATTACATTGATTAATGGCGCATCGGTAGAACGGCCTGCCCTGATTGGGCCCATCCTTGCGAACAGTAAGCACCTGGGCAGGCTGGGCGCAATCACAGACAATTTGGTCGTCGTGGGCGCACCGCGCGCGCAGAACAATCTCTTGGTCGTGCAGGAAAAAGGCGACCTGATCCGGATTGTCGGTGGTGCATTGAAATTCTTGCGCGAGCGGGGGGAGGAACTCCAGACGGTTGCCCAGGTCGTCAAATTTGTCGATTGGTTCAGCGTGTATGATCTTAACACTCGATTCTTCTTCTGTTGTATGCAAGTTTGCGGTTGTACTGAGTCTACTTTCGATAGGTTTTGATTTATTTGTGGTATTTACGTTATTTGGTATAGTTCCATTTGATCTTTTATTCGTTTTAGACGTTGAAGCTGTTGAGGCATTATCTTTAATGGTTTTTGTACAATGCGCTGTAGCACCCAGGTAACTATCGATATTTGATTTTCTACTCGCATCAAGCGATTTAACTGCATTCTCCTCAAACTTGCTACAATTACTATTTACGTTGATTGCAGCGGCACTACTAAATTCTCGATTGTTTTGGTACGGTAAACTTTTCTTTTTAGACGAATTTGTACTCTTTAAATCGACGGAAGACGGTTTCTCTGATAAACGCAAAAAAAATAAAAATAAAAATATTGTTTCACATAAATTTGTGAAATAAAATACTTGTAGAATTTTGCAGTTGGCTACTATGGTTTGATGGTGGCAAATTAATTATAGGCCTACGCGGTGGTGGTGGCGGTGGCTGATCATCGTCATCAGTACCATCTGCCCCTCCCCCATGTCCAGGCCCGGGCGGCCCGTTTCCCCCTCGGCCAGGTCCATGATTAGCTGCACCTGCGACACACATTCGACGAGTGTAACGATTCAATCAATACACGAATGTATCCGGATACCTGCAACCTCCAATCGGCTCCCCACCATATCGTCTAGTCTCTGTATACGTTGCGCCACATGCTGGAACACTTGTCGATACACAGCGATCTGCTCGCGTCTGACGTCATCTGCTCGTTTCCGCCCATCGCAGATTGCCTTCAGCTCCCTCTCGAATTCCGCCCTCAGCTGTGGTTTGGCCAAAGACACTTGCAGTCCGATCTCGTTGTATCCCTCTATCAAACCCATACCTAATTTTTTTTTCACATAAAAAATGCTATATACATTCGAGTACGAAGCATTTACCTAGTGTTCCGGGTACAAAATGCCGCCCATTATCTCTCAACGCGACATATTCTCTCTGCTTAATAGTCTCAATATGATCCGCTTGTGTTGCATCCGTTCCAATTCCATGGCGGTCCATCAGGGTGATTAAATCGGCTTCCGTGAGTAAATTGGGTGCACTCGTACCGCCCTCTATCATGCCCAATGTACTGGGCGTAAACTGTTCACCCAAAGTGTATACGCCAATAGCTTTGTCTCCCCACACATCATAGATATACACATCCAAATAATGTCGCTCCAATATTTGAAGACCTTTAGCGGTGAACGTTTCCCCCGCCAAATTAACCTTCACGGACGTTTCGTGACCGACAGCGTCTTTGCTAACGCAGGCTAAAAACCGTCTTACGATGAATTCGTACACTTTGGCTTCGTTTCCACGCAGTTGATTGTTGTATTTGATTGGGTGAATGGGCGGGTGGGCGTGGTCTGTTTTGCGACCTTGGCGGACGTTCGGACCTTCGTACACTGTGAGTACGCGTTGGGCAAACATGCCCCAACCTGGATCATCCTAGTTTATTTGAATTATAAAGTGTATTTTTTAACAAAAAAATATTGTCGGCTGTTATAGTTACCTGTTGTATTTCAACCAACGGCCTCAACTGCAACTCTTCGGGAAATATATCGGTCTCTGTTCTGGGATAACTAATAAACCCTTGCGTGTACAATTTCTCAGCAATTTTCATAACTTCCTTCGCATTAATCCGCAATTTCCTACTGGCCGTTTTTTCCATTTCGATAGTATCCAGAGGCGTCGGACGCCATTTACTTCGAGGGCGTGCCTCAACAGCTATAACGTCTGCCATATTGGACTCCTGACAGGTGTCCAATATGGCGGCACATGCAGAACGATCGAATAAGCGTTCGCGTTCCCACAGAAAGTCAGTGGTAAGTGGCGATTTTATATGCGACACTAAAAAAAAATTTATAGAATGTTTAATATATAATCACGTTATTTGGGTATTTTTAGAATAGATACTTTTAATTTTCCAAAACTGTTCTGGAATAAAGTTTTCGATCTCCTTGTAACGGTCAACTACAAAGCCCAAGGTAGGGAATTGGCAAGATCCATAACTAATTAATTTCTCCGCTAAGTTTTGCGGAAATGATCGTTGAAGGCGTAATGTTTGCAATCTAGTAAAGGCCGCCCCTATTCAATAAGCAACCAAAAAAACACTATATAAATATTAGTATAGAATATCACCCAAATACCGTAGTAATAATAAAAATAAATAAATAAATAACTATATAAATAGTTAATTTAAAGTAATAAACACGTGAGTCAATACGATCACAATTTTTAATGCCACAAAAAGTACAAACCCGTTCTTAAATCGATCTCTTGCCGCACGTCTACGGCATCACTGACATTCTTATTAGGTTGCTGGAGATTTTGCAGTGCCCTATATATAGAGGCTGCGGTAATCTCGCTGAATACAGCTCTGAACACACGCAAATTCGATCTAATCGCTTTACACACTTCAATTACTTCGAAGCCTATATTCTCACCCTCCCTATCGCAATCTGTCCATACAATCAACCCTTGGCAATACTTCACTTCGCGCTCGAGTGTCTTCTGTACGAAATTTCATTCAAAACTATTCAAATCTATTTACTTGCAAGTTACATTATTGCGTTGCTAGTTACTTTAATGTTCTCGTACGATTTAGGGCAGATTTTCCTCACTTGAGAGTCAAATAGCTCAATTGGATCGCAGCTGTGCCAACTACGTGATGCCGAAGTGAACTCATAATTTAATAAATGACCCGAAACGGAGGTCATGATCATTTTCGTGTTTTGGCCGTTTGCTTGCCCATACCATTCGTAAATTTTGTTATATTTAGATAAACCTTCTCTCTACAATATAATACAAAAGTATTTAGGGACAGTTATGATTCAAAAGTGCCTGATTTACTTACTCTTGAAGAACTTCCACGAGACAGAATATCAGCTATGTTCTTTGCCGCATCATTTTTCTCAGCCACATTCAAATATTTCATAGTTTCCTTGATACAAAAGAATCTATTAGCTGCAAAATTAAATAAAATGCCAACAGTTCTGCATGTTTTAATTAAAATCATATCAAAATAAAAAAAATGATATAAACATTTGATTATAGGTTTTGTTGGTTTTTTATTTTTAAGTATTTGTTATGGTAGTAGGTGAGTTCGGTCTATTAATATTGTGAATAATTTTGTCAATTAGCCACCGAGAGGGGAGTACGGAAAAACAAAAACTATCAATGACAATGTATACTTGTAATTTGTATACTTGTATAAATGTAATTGTCATTGGTTTAGTCCATAATTACATATTAATAACAAATAAAATAATATATAATATCACCCAAATACCGTAACTTAAAGCATTAAGTAGCTAGATGTACATTTCGAAACACATGCCCCCATCTTCAGTAGCACAAGATAAAAATAAAATAAAATACCTCTGTGACGAATCGTGATTGATATACTATTAAATAAATAAATCAACAAGACAGAAGTATTTCAAAAATGGCATATAATATGACCTATAAATCTTTTAAAACAATATAAATTAATAATTAACTAATCTAACAAGTAACAACAATGAACATTGAATTGTCAAACCTAAAATAACCAAACATAAATAAAATGAAAATAAATTTAAAAATAGTTCTTATTAAATAAATTAAAAACACAAGATTAAATTGGGCCTGAATCTAAATTCAGACCCAATTCTAAATTCCAATCCAATTCTAAATTTAATTTAAACAAATAATATAAAGTAATGGCAATTCTGATATTTTGTTTCCCCTCGATTCCCCTCAAAACGATTACCCGCAAATACCCCAAGGGTTCTCTTTTTCCTATACAGTTGCAATGCCTATTTATATTAGTCTATGGTGATAGTTAGTTAGGCAGTTTGTGAAAATGGGTATTTTAGAGAAAATCTCGGAAATCGAAAAAGAAATTGGTCGCACTCAAAAGAACAAAGCAACTGAATATCATCTTGGTCTTTTGAAGGCGAAACTAGCCAAGTGCCGCTCGCAACTACTTGAACCTAGCAAGAAGGGCGGCGAGAAGGGCGAAGGCTTCGACGTCCTAAAAAGTGGCGATGCCCGAGTCGCGCTGATCGGCTTCCCATCGGTGGGCAAGTCTACATTATTAAGCATCTTGACCAAGACGGAGAGTGAAGCCGCGTCGTACGAGTTTACCACCCTCACCTGCATCCCGGGGGTGATTGAATACAACGGCGCTAATATTCAACTATTGGATTTGCCGGGTATTATAGAGGGGGCTGCGCAAGGTAAGGGACGGGGCCGACAAGTGATAGCGGTGGCTCGTACAGCTGACTTGGTACTGATGATGTTGGATGCTACAAAGCAGGACGTGCAACGTCAGCTCTTGGAAAAAGAATTGGAGGCCGTTGGGATTCGATTAAATCGCCAAAAGCCGAACATTTATTTCAAGGCGAAAAAGGGCGGTGGATTGTCATTTACGTCGACATGTCCATTGACGCGAATAGACGAACGTCTCGTCCAGCTAATCCTGCACGAATACAAGATATTCAATGCCGAGGTGCTGTTCCGCGAAGACTGTGGAGCAGATGAGCTCATTGACGTGGTGTGCGGAAATCGGGTCTATCTACCGTGCCTCTACGTATACAATAAAATCGATTGCGTCAGCTTGGAGGAGGTGGACCGTCTGGCACGGTTGCCCCATTCCGTTGTGGTCAGTTGCAATATGCGTTTGAATCTAGATTATTTGCTGGAGGTGTTATGGGAGCACCTAGCACTCATACGGGTGTACACCAAGAAGCCTGGTCAGCCGCCAGATTTTGATGATGGCCTGATCTTGCGACGGGGCGTGACGGTGGAGCATGTGTGCCACGCTATCCATAGAACGCTCGCGCAGACGTTCAAATATGCCTTAGTGTGGGGCACCAGTACGAAATACTCTCCACAGAGGGTGGGAGCGCAACATTCGGTCTTAGACGAAGATGTTGTTCAGGTTATCAAGAAATAACACTAGGAACTTTTTTTTTTTGAAATGTGTATTAAATGCAAATTTGCTAAAACAATAAACAATATTCTTAAATTATACAAGCTTTCTTATTACCTCAAAAATTAAATAATTAAGTATATTAATTAGATCTATGGGCAATGTACGATTACATTGTGGACGGAATAAAGTCATTTTCATGTTTAGAAAATGATCAGTTAATGCAAAGCATTTCAAAATATACGAAAATATATATTTATAATATCCCAAATTTGATTTGCATTAAAACTAGTTATACAGTAGAGTAATAATAAAAAAAAACTTCTATATAAATAGGATTAATATTCCTCTAATTATTATTAAAAAATATATATAAGCATATCAAAAAGCCTTAAGTCATAGCACGTCATCTTTATAAGCCACTTTAATTTAAATGGCGTTTTACGTATTACGCGCCCTCATCTACATCGGCAGCAGCATTCAGTGGCCTTAATAAGATCCTAGGATCATCTGCAGCAACCGCATTATCACCGGACCCCTTCGGCATCAAATGCGCACGCTCCGGATGGCTATCCGAAGCGGTAGGCTGCGCGGAAATAAGCAAATGGTCCGTGGACGGATTATTAGGCTGTAGATTAGCCGATGCGCTCGTAGACGACGTAATCGGCATGGTCGGTACGCCCAGATCCTTCCGTCGGAACGTGAAGCAACAGCGCCGCGTATGTCGCAAATACAACAATAGCAACAAGACACTGAGCAGAAGCGTCATCGCCCCCGCAACGATCACTGTAACGTACACGCCGTCACATCCGCCACTTTCGCCATCATCGCAGCCGATCGCCCCGTGCACAATGAGAGTTAAGCCGATCGCGGCGCACGCTGCACCGGAACTACAGTACAGTGTAGCCAGGGTGCGTCTCGATGGTGTGCATGTGCTGCAGCGCCCTCTGCCGCGAGCTGCACGGGCTAGGTAGCTTACTGGGGCGGCGGCCCCCCGGTGCGCTGCCGACCATCGACGCTGACTATGCGATTGGGGAAGACGGTGGCCGGTTTCGGTAAGGCCCGGATCGTCGTAAGTGACTGTGGTCGGTTGGTACACGGCACCGCTGCTCGCCATGCTCACGTACGAGCAACGAAGTCGTACCTTGTTGCCGCTGACGTTGGATTTTATAACTTTAGAAAACGTTACAACTGAGAACGTTTCAAAAGTATCTAATCTTAATGAGCTACCAAATTAATGCCACTATTTGGGTAACAAACCGGTAAATGAATAATGCTTAAACCAAATTAATAATCACAATACTTATGCGAAACGAAAGTAAATATTTCTGACTAACTGATATTATAAGGTCATAGATAATCACCTGCCTCTGCAGATATTTATACTCGGTTGTTTTTACTTGGTATCGATCTCTTCTACGGCTCCCCAATGGACGGACTATCCCATTAACAATGCAGTAAAACAATGGTTCTATTTCATGTTTCGTTGGATAATATACAGTTGAATGAATACTATAATGTAAAATCGCGCATAGGAAGAAATGATTCTCGGTTATAATCCAACAGCTGCACTAAACGCCGCCGTATTTTCTACCGTGTTTATACATATCTAGCATAATAGACGTAAACGGCAACTGTATGTATGCATGCATGTAAAAACGCACGGTATACCTAGGTATGGTTAGGACGTTGTCGAAAAGTTGATTAGGTGTGTGTAGGTATAGGTATTGTTTTGCGGCATTGCCCACGATACAACTTTATATATTGCCGCGTGCACTCTTCGTAGGCGCACCGTTAGCCAGTGGCGTAACTATCATGATTAGGTGGTTTATATGTACGCGTATATAAATTAAGTAAATTCATACAATTGTATAGCGCTTGAGGTGAATGACGACAGAGGTCTCTTTATTTGGTCTATTATTGCGCGTTTCTGAAGATGGGAGCGTGGCTTCAGAAATGCGCATTCCGCTAATAAATGCCTTGTACGATTTGTACGATTGGTCACATCTGCACGATCCTGGCTGAAATAGCCGGATAGGAAAAAGAGAATAAATATAGGCAACTAAAACTATACGATAAAAAATTAAGTTTTGCCTTAAAAAAAGCAATTAATGTAAATATTCTAGCCACGTAATTGAGTAAAATTTAAAAAATATCCATGTGTCGAAGTAAGTCCTAATAATAGGTATGAAAAACCTAAGTAGTATCCATAGGTCAGCTTCTTAGTGCATCGAAAATCTGGTAGCCTTAATACCCATTTGAGAGTAGGCAACTTCGTTAACACATCTGTAGTGCGGAACATGCACTAATTCATGACCTCACTAAATCAGTATCCTTATTCAATATTCAGCTATTCTCAGCCAGAATCGTACCTATCGTTCCTGTCGCGGATGCGTAGGTTATCGACTTTCGGTTCCGATATAGGTAATAGCCGATTACACCCATACATATAGAGTCTTTTTCGAATACTGCGAGGTAAGTGCAATCAAGGCTGGGTGGTAAGAGTATACAACTATGACTAGGAAATGATCAGCTTTAAATGTTTGCTCGGAGCTTTGTCGTCTTCCCGAAGCATTTAAGCTAAGGGCCGCGCACTGCGCGCTGCCCATTATATATTGTATTCATCGTGAACCGTGTTTCCACCCTTATAGGAAACACGACTATCTTTCTCTGTAGTCCGCTTGTCCTCTATCCGACACTGTCCCCGTCCTCTCGTATCTCGCTCGCTACTCTGCTATCGTCGATCGGAAGGACTCGGGCGTGCACAGCCGATGCCGTACCCGTATTTGCCATTATTATCAACCACTCTATATGTCCCAGTATAGGGAATCGCGATGACTGGTGGCACTGGCGGCCACGAATCCACGATACACCAACCAACCACCCATTCAACCCTATATGACACATAACACAGTTGTATCCAACATTGGCAACTGCTCGCCGCTTCGCACTTATTAGCAAGTCAACAACTAATGCTCCCCACATTCATTCATCCCATCATTTCTCTTCCCGATTTCGTTACATTACATTGTATATACTAATATACTGTATAAATCATATCTGGGCGCTATCTTACCACTCTCTTATCTTAGCTATTCTCAGCGTGGTGTAGTGGCTGCTTGTCCCTATGGCATCCCCCCATATAACGTAGCCACTATTTTCGTGAAGTGACGCTTCTTATAACTCTTTCATGTGCTTTACAGTGACTCTTATTGACGATGGGCTTCGAAGTGCATCTGTACATTCGTCAGAGTGTATCCTGTTCACTGGCTTACCGGATTATCGTCAAACCGTGTTAATGGACCTAATTCATGCAAATCCAGGTATTGTATTCTTCTGCGCTTTGTAAAGACAGTTTTGTAACTCCAAACGAACGTGTCCTATATATTTTGTTGCTTCTCCAATCAATTGTTACAAATTAAAGTATCCAAATTATAATTATTAAAGTGCTATCGATTTGGCATTTTACCTCATTAATTGATTACCCTGAAGCCCTAAGAAAATAATATCAATGCATTATATGAAGCTACATTTTAAATTATCTAGCGTTACAATAATTTTGGGTGTTTAAATAATTTCCTACGAAACTTGAATAATCTACAAAACGCAAATGGCACTTACTAATATCAAAACAATTCGACCTATAATAATTCTGGACTATAATGTAATATCGTGACCTCTAAGCTAAGTATACGTAACATTTTCTATTGATTCATATAAGAAAATGTCAAATTTTGGCATTAACTTTGGCATTAACTTTACGAATGAAGCTTCATTAAAATAAAGGCGCGTCTATAAATACCAGCTAAGAGAAATGGATTTGTCAAATTTAAATCAAGAAAGTGTATTAAATTTCCCCGACGATCATTAAATTAAATAATGTTGCAGATTGATTGTGCGTGTGTGTGTGTGTGTGTGTGTGTGTGTGTGTGTTTGGAACGCCGAAACAGATCCACTGCCGGATCAACTAGCCGATGACTGTCATTGTCACGATGAGAAGGGCGACTGCAACGATTGGGCGGCTGTGCGATACGGCGGACCTTAGGTATGATATTATTCGTTGTGAATCTTTGATATTCCTTACAAGACGTATGGTAGATTTGGACGCTGATGATCGAATATACATTATGCATAAGTAGGTCGTCAGATATGTAATTATAGATGGGAATATTGTAGAGATATGTAAGTTTTAATATGAGGAGTGTAGGGGGTTGTTTGAGGTATCATTTTGTTAACAAAAAAAAGTCGAAACATTGACGAATTTATTGTGTATGTAAGCTAATACTGCATTGATTTAATGCATATTTACGTGGCAACCAGAGACTGTTGTCAGATCAATGATCCAAAGCTTGGCACTTGCCTTCAATCGTGCCGGGCTGTGTAAATGCATCCCGGCCTCTTCCCTTCCATACCATGGTTGTTATTGGTAACTGTCTGCTGTCCAAACAACTATGATTCGATTCTTGTGTCAACTTGACTGCTCTATAATATTGAAGATAATGAAGATGCCATAATAAAAATTTTCGTCTTTCTTGATCGATCTATGAATATGGTGGTTTTTTTTTTTAACAATCACTGCGTAGAGCGCATTATTGCTCATATCACATCTTATCTAATCAATTATGTGCACGAGTAGATAATAGACAATTTATCGAAGGGAACGCCAATGTGCCTTCACTATTCAGCGATTTATTTAATATAAATAATATACGTCGACATCGGTAGAAATGATTAATACAAGAATAAGTTTGCTGACTGCTGTTACAAAGCGTTACTTGTCCACAACCTTGTCAAGAAATGGAAAAACGATCGTAGAAGGGCCATCAGCTGTGTCCGGTGGTCACGAAGGTACGCCACAATTGGCACTAGTTAAACCAACGGCGAGGCACTTATATAACAAACGGTTTTAGGCGGCTACAAGCTTTGGCGCAATTTAACATATTTCGTGGCGTTCCCCGCAATTGCTCTGTGCGCTGTAAACTGCTACATGGCTCACGAACATCACGCCGAAAGGCCGCCATGGGTTAAATACGAGTACCTGGCAATTAGACACAAGAGATATCCCTGGGGCGAAGGGAACAAGTCCCTGTTTCATAATCCGCTTGTTAACGCCCTTCCCGATGGATACGAAGACGATAAGCATTAGACACAATCATCTATATATCCATGAATTAAAAGTGACGTTGTACAAATGACAATTAGTATATCGTGGATTGTTATTAAAATTAATTTGTCAAATATCAAATAAACTAAATAAAAAAAAATGTTGACTCGTCATTCTGGACTATTCCCGCTGTTTGTACGTGGATTTGGTAACGCTTTGTGTAATAATAAAGGGCGTACTAAGAAAGTGAGAGTAAAACTTACGAATGGCCATTATTTGGGCGAAGTTACGGAAGGTAAAATAAATTTAAAATATAACGTTGTAGCCAGATATATTGAATTCTCGCTTCAAAAATTCCTTAAAAATTGTATTATATATAAATTAGTATCATTAGAAATCCAAGGACGGGGCAAAAAATGTTGGAAAAAAATAGAAAATATTTTTTATACGATAGGTGGATATAAGATATATCAAAAGTTAACATTCTTTGTGGCATTCCCCATTTTGGCCATCATCATGGTAAATTGCTATATAGGAATGGAGGAGCACGAGCGCCCCCCCTTTGTCAAGTACGAATATTTACGGCGCCGTACAAAGCGTTTTCCTTGGGGCGATGGGAACAAGTCATTCTTTCATAATCGGCATACAAATGCTCTACCGGATGGCTATGAAGAAGAGGATGACTAATAATTGTCACTTTGGACTGTGAACACGTTTGCTATATTATAATTGCAATAATAAATTTAATTCGTCTTACATTTTTGTTTCTTTTTTATTAAAGACGTGTGTTCGCTGATTAATCTTCAATTTTTTTTAAATTAATTTATTGAGAGAAACAAAGGAAATTTGGATTTTAGTGAATACAGTGAATTTTAGTACACGGTTTGACGGTACAAACACACACACACACATATATCACGTTTGAATAGCTCTAATAAGAAGCAACAGGTCATTATGAATTAATAGATGCTAGACTGGACCGAAGTGTTAATATTTATTAGCGCGACCATTCCACGGCGTCGCCAATGATTTGTAGAATATTATTTTTTTATATTATGTTGCCAAATTAATGCACTTTGTAAAAGCAAATTATTAATAATTTTCATTCGACCCATACAATTTGAGCGCAATATATATATATATATATATAAATAAATAAATAAATAAAAACGCACTGTTCCAGTCTTCCAGCATTCGATTGTCAGCAGAACAGAAAACATATGCACACCATGTGCTTTGCTGCAGCCTGAAGGGCTTTTCCTATAGCCGTAAATAACTAGGACACTCCATCACCCATCACCGTCCTCATCTAACCGTCCCCCCGCTTCGTGCGAATGAATTGCCTATATGTGTGCAGGCAAGGTGACGGCGGCTGCCGCCTGTGTCAGTTCAGTTATAGCAGCCAGCGGTTGTTGTCGGTGCGGCCGTCGAGCCGAAGCGGCGCTCCCTCACACGTCGCGACGCGTTCCGCCGCGCGGGGTGGGAGAGGCCTCCCAAATGCCTGACCTCTCCACATGTGACCTGTGTACGGAATATCATTTGCATTGTCTGCACACTTGTTTTTTTTGTTTTTTTTTTGCGATTTCCATAATAAATGCACTTCTTTATTGACACAATGCCAGCTCATTTATTATCGACGTTATGTAATTGCGTTTGTGTTATAGTCTTTCTGTTATTGTGGATATAGATATAAAGACCAAACGCAATTCTTGTGTGAAAATTAGGTTACTATTATAACGATAAAAAAGTTTCTGTTCCCTGTAACGAAATCTAAGCGTCAAACATTTGGATTAGTTATTAACGATATCTGTTGATACGTAAATGATCAAATAGTTTAATGAACGGAATGTTCCAACAAGTACAATAACAGCTCACGTAAAGCTCCGGATAATTTATCATACACCAGCCAAACGAGTGGTCATGGAATCAACAACGTACAACTGCTTGTGAATTCAATAAATAATGAGCTGCGCGAATTAAATTTTCTATTATTCGTTTCCAAACGCAACGATGATTATATATATATATATATATATATATATAACCAGTGTTGAATATCACAGCAACAAGTGCCAAGTGCCATTGGATATTCAACGGGACGTAATAAAGAACACGCTCAATTATGTATCTGTATTATTTAAACTTAAAGATAGTCAAAGAGCGACGAAAAAAAATGTCGACTTCACGATTGGCACAAAGATTTAGTTGCGACTGCATGTATTCCGTGCATATGTAAAAAATAAAGATATCACATTGTTGTGATGCTAAAATAGAGCGCAGATTATGACCGTAGTTCGGACATTATTTTACATATATATTTTTTACAAGCGCCGATATTAGCGCGAGCTTTATATGTCCCGCTCTTCCCATTCACTGCAAGTGGGACAAAGAGAACGCAACGTGTAGGTATTAGAAGTGAAATGAACATGCAGAGACCACCGAGCAATGTCAATCAATACTAACTGAATACCGTTGAGGAGTTGGAAAAATGTCAACAACTACATTATAATTCCAAATGTATGAATGATGCTTTAAAAAAGCGTAATTTGTCATACATTTCGGATTTAACCGAATGGTCACTTGTGTGTAAACACGATAAATGATTATATATTTAATTGCCATTGGTACCTGTTGATCCATTTGTGGACCGATGATGACTTCGGTCATCGATAGCGTTGCGTGTACAATATTAATTGAACACCAAAAATATTGCATTGGATAATGTCAATGCTTCGTTGTTTTTAAATTAACAGATAAAGATATTATTTATAAAAAAATAGTTATCATTGGTACAGGCAAACAATCGTCAAAATCGCTGTGCGATGCAGGGTACTTATGCATAATGTATGTTTGAATGAATCATTTGCGTGAATGAATGTTGAGTAGAAAGTGTTTTGGGCTTTGGGCAGCTAATTTCTATAGACAGTTTTGCATTTTAGGTCGTCGCTTCTGCATCTGTTAAGATTCCCTGCGCTTCCACGTGCTTCTTTTCCGCGATTAGCCACGTTGTTCAACAGGATGTCGTACCATAGTACCACTACCATGTGACATAGACAAATGACAAGTTCAATAGACTGACACATATAATCCAAGTATAAAGTATATTTATTTTTATACAAAATATGCGTTCGTTTCATACACCAGATAGAAAAGTTCGTCATTGATGCTGGCTAGGGAATCTGTTTCGTGGTGGTGCCGTGTCGTAGAGACGTGCATACAGATAGTGGTAAACCCGCGTGTGTATATTAGTAGATTGAATTTAAATAATAGAATCGTATATCAAATTGAAAGCAATACTATATTAGTAGATATAATAATAAATGTGGTGTCTTATTATTTTTTTGATTGCGGAAATAATATTCGTGAGTATAGAAACTATATCAAAAAAAAAATTATAATAAATGTAAAGAATTGTTATTTTATAAAAGGAAGTTTTTAGTTGGATCCGGAAATATTTTAAATGACAATATGTAATTGGAGTACATATTATGAAACCGTTAAGTGATAGCGCCGAATAATATATTAACTATTTTTCTTAAATGTTACACAACATACAGCATACGGATGTATTCTGCATTGGGTATAAATCGTTTATTATGAGAGACGACAAGCGAGAGGACGGGAAAAGACGTACGCAAATCGAAACCAAGATTAAATTCAAGAATTCCGTTGCAATTTGATAGTGCAGTAATCAAAACACTAACTATATGTATAACACGAAATAAATGTATCCAAAACAAACCACGACGGAACGACATTATTTTGAGATAAACTACGCACAAACTAAAAACATTTCTTTATCGATATTCATATTTGAGGTAATACGTTTACAAACAATATTTATACGATCGAATATTATTATATGTATAATATCTGATAGAATTACAATACATACCATAATATAATAGGCCGAAACAAGATTGATAGATTGATAGATACTGTGTAGATAGATTTAAGAAAAGAAAAAAGATGCAATAGTTGAATATACGAAACCGCAATTTATTAGAACAATGCGAGGTACCCAATTTAGAATTAGGTAGTGTTCTTAAGCTATATAAATGTAATACAGGTATTAGACTATTTAACATTAAACCAATCAAGACTTGACGCACGTGAGACCTTATTGGTACAATGTACGCGGCGGCAGGTGGCGCCAGTTTGGCCAGTCGGCAGGCTCGCCAACGACAACGCCAAAACAAAAAGACCCAACAAAAACCCAAAGCACCAAATCTACCCACGAAGCAACCGCAACAGTTCCCAAACTACACCGATCAAGCAATCGTCCTGCCCCCACGGCTGTCCCGAGTTGAACGTAACGCGCTGCGTCCCCCGACACAGCCAGGTGACCGCAGACACAGTACGAGCAACTATCATCTACGCGCAAGCGCCGGCGCTGACACCCCGTCATTCGGCCACCAGCACGGCGCGCAACACAGACGGTTGCGCGAATCGCCCAGTATATGCATACCGATGCAGCAACACCATCATCAGCGCCATCTGCGCGCGGCTCATCAGCACTTACGGCAACCCTCTCACCAGGACCTGTCCAGCCAGCTGGGCGGCACGCAGGGCAGCACGCTACAGCTGCCCCAGGTCCATCATCTGCTGCCACCGCAAGCGGGGACGCCACTGGAGCGCCGCTGTAGTTTCGTGCGGCAGGTGGAGGAGATGGAGCGTCCGCAGAAGGAAGCGGGCATTCTGGACCGGTGCAATCACATGTGCAACTTTGAGGTGAAGCCGATTGGTGGGGACGAGCTCGGAGAGGTCGAGCAGGCGCTGCTATTGTCCGCCGCCCAGTCGGGCGGAGGAATGGGCGAGTATGAGAAGGGCGCGTTCGGTGGCAGCACGGATTATCCCTTCTCAGAGGTTCTTTGCAGCCTGTTAACATTAAAAATTAGATTAGAATGAACGTGCTGTCAAATAGAAATGTCCTCTGCGACGAGTTCTCGTAGTCTTTTCCTTATATTTATATTCACTGTTCACTCGGTATGACGTGTGCAAACATGTCAATCGCTCTTCCAAAAATTGTTGCAATATGTGCAGAGGTCGTTTTTTTATTTGCGTTCTAGTTATGTAATGCATGCTACACAGTGACAGATTCTGTAAACTGCTAGTTGTATATTATTATTGTGTCTAGGTTAGCGCAACGTGTCGCTACTTTAGCTAAATTAGATAGTCCAGAATTCTAGGCGACCCACTTTCGGTCCAAGATAGAAAGTAAATTTGTCCTATATATGTGTGTGTGTTTGTGCGCATGTAATAGGAACATGTATCGCACATGAATATCACAATGCCACCATGAATACAAATCGCGTGTTAACATCTCTTCCCCATGTATAATATGCTATGCTATTGTGTGGTGTGGTATTAAAGATAATTGGGTTGTGTATACGCTAAGGAACGACATGGGAACCAGTTGCTCGACCAGATAATATTATTAGAAATTTCAATTAATTGATTCAGAGATTTTTCAAAAAAAAAACAATATGGAAAAAAACGTGCAATTCATCTCGGCTTATTGAACTCTTCATTTAACACATTCCGATATGGCAAGTATGCTGAGTATGTGTTCGTATATCATTAGTAGTTAATAAACATGAAATATGTGTGGATTGTGGAGTTGGGGTTAGGGTAAACTACACCCACCCCGCCCACCCTATGAATTATTTAACGAAAACGATTTCGATTCGCGCCAACAGCAATGGCCAGCTTTACCACGCGATTACCGCCAATAATTCAAGCGAAGTGCACACAGTGACCAAATAAATATCAAAGATAACTGCTGCTCTATCAGTGGCACATTAAAAAAAATGTTTATTTATACTCCCAGCATAGAGACGCAACGTGAATTCTTACGCTTTGCAAAAACAAACTATAAAATTTATGTGAAACATGTTTTTTTGAACTTATCATCGTTCGAAACACCCTGTAGATATCCACTATTGATGTATGGTTTATTCTACAATCAACTTAATAAACCGATTGCCGCAGTGCAATCGGTTCTATATAGAGTTACGACCAGTCACCATTGAGGAGGAAGGGTCTCGTAGCCTGCAAACCATTCGAAAGGCGACGCTGGACAGTCACGACTTGTTCGTAGTGACGCAACCAACAATACATATACAAGCGTATACTTCCGTTGGCGAAAGTTAATTCACATTGTAATGATGTCTGTAAAAAAACTAATTTACATATTCTTAAAAATTTATTATCGAGTTATAATGCTTAAGTTCATAGGGCTTATTTAACCGACTTTTAATTTTTATTAATTTAATATAATTTTACTTCATTGTCATTGTTTTATTGTTTAAAAGCAAATCATGCAACCGGTCGAACATGTTTTATCATTCAAGCGTTTCTTTTTTAGATTTAAATCGGATCAAATATCACGAACATTCAGCACAGTAAAGTATATATTCAGCATAGTAAAGTTTAATCAACGACTATATATATATATATATCTTTATTAAATTAATCGTAATTATAAACTCCATGTGTCTAATAACTTTAAATGAATTTTGTTGAATGCTTTTCCTCTTGTCGATATTGTTCAACAAGCCGCGCTAAATGTGCTCAGTGAAAACCACAAAAGAAAACATGAAAAAGTGTTATGATCCCGGATAAAAACAAAGTGCTACTTTAAAATACATTCACAAAAAATTACACTTCGCTTATCAGATTAATCAATATTGAAAAGGGACCATTTAAAAATCACATATCAAATTCTAATCAAAAATAAAATTTATTCAACCTATTAGAAGACTAATATAAATAAAATCGACACAACTTTTCCTTATACATATATATGTATGTATATATATACAAAATCTACTTTTATACAAATCTTAAGGCTTTTGCTAAAAATATTTACAACTATACAACACGCTTTCGCAAATGCAAACGCAACATTTTTACAACAAATCCTCATCTTTTATTACGGTAGCGATTTATAACGAGTTTAATAGTGAGATGGAATATTTTTGTAAAACCGTTTTCTTACACACCAACAACTGAATCTACGATTAAATGAAATGGTGGTGAATTGCACCAGTGCGCATTCGGCGATGGTCCAGTGTTATTTGTCCATTTTTTGGGAATAGTTTAGAAAATGCAGGCGGCACTTCTGATCAGGGAGAAACAGCGCTTGCGCGGGAAGCTGCGAGCAGGTCGTGTGGATCTCCCCTGTCACGTGGCCACAAGAGAAATTGGACCTTTCCCAACTTACCCTCCAGGATTTGTGGTATATCTATATGTATTTATATCTGTTTATATTTGTGCCGACTACACTCAATTCTATCGATCCCTTTTCCGGAAAGATCATTTTCAACAAATGTAACATTCATTAAAAATTTAGTTAAGCAAATGCAGAATATAAAATTAGATGTATATATTACGGTGTGTGATTTTTAGTTGCTTTGTTCAAATTGTTATTGCAAGTTTTGTATGACCCGGGTATAAGTTGTAAGTATTTTATTTTATGCACACTTAATTTACCTGAAATTATTCATATATTTAGTTGGTCTAGAATAGATTATAATCCCGCATTCGCAAGATAAGTATGTATATATTTTTAGTAGATGTTTCAAAAAATGGGAAATTTATAGTCGGGTATATTAGGAGAAGCTATTTCGCAAACGCTAATTGCTTACGCAGGGCAGATGGGAATTTGGAACGCTATCTAGATAGTGATGTGCATCTATTTATTTATTTATTTCTGTTATGTTTAGTGTTCGCAAGGAAGGGCAGCTTGGGTTGAAAGGGAACGAGGCCGCAGGTGTAGCGTATCCGAAGAAGCAGCTCGCCAACAACGGCTTAAGCAGTCCGAAGCACATCACAGATGGATGAAAAGGAATCGAGTATGTATTTGTAATCGTCTACCATAACAAGAATTAACAATAATTTTTTTTTCATACATTCCCATTATATATCGTCAGTGCTGTGACAATACCTCCTATCTGCTTTGAACTTTTAATGACCTGGGAGATGTTCTGAACATGCGCAATAAACCTCAGTTTGACATAATCTGTCATTTTTCGAACTTTTGTAAGATAGCAGGTATTGTCACATCGCTGACGATATACCAAATAGGAAATATTAATATATAAAAAAATGTTTCCACTTTTATATTTGAAAGAAATGATTTTGGCGATAGTATTAAAATATTTGTGTGACGTAATAGTATTTGTGAACACTGCTGCCGAATGCTTTTTCATATTAAAAAATATATATATGCACAGTTTGTGTAGTAAGCCATTTTTTTAAGAATATTAATATTTTTATTAAGATTGCTTAGCTTTAAAATATTTCACTTTTTTATTTAATAAACGGTACATATTTTTGTATTGAAACACAGTAAACATTTAAATTTTAATATATTCTAGCTGTATCGATTTTTCTCTGCTTATTTCATAAAAAAAAACGACATATCTAAAAAATCACAAAGTAGTTGTTGTATGTTCCATAGTCGAAGTAATTAACATAACCAGGATATTGTAGTACATATTGCGTGATGATGAGAAAGATACAAATGATTCAGTTCGTAAAGAAAATATGATTTTGTGCACGCATTGGTAATAATGTATCAATCACAACTTGAACGAACATTCTCTCAATTTTCATTAATTTTACCCATACATTTGTGTGTACTTATAGATACATGACACAGGTTACGGTGGCTCCAGTGACGGCTACGACGACGACTATTCTCCTTCCACAATCGCCTACCACCAATCCGCCGCTGCCAACGCTCTCTTGTATGTGGGTCTCGGTACGGCCGCCATCGGTGCCATCATCTTTTTCGTCGGTACCGGCGAAAAAGGCTTTAAGACGCTCGAACTGCGCCTGATAGGACCGACGTTGGTGGCGTGCGGCTTACTGTGCTGTCTGGTGCGCATTCTACTATGCGCATGTCCTAGTACGTGTCTGCACAATCGACGGAAGAGGCGAAAGAAGGAAATGGAAATGGAAACAACGTGTTGTCAGCACAGTATTTCTGGACATAGAACGGCCGGCTCGGCCATTGCTGGCGCCGCGGCGGCAATGTTACCTAGGCCACCATCAATACACCAACAGCAAAAGCACAGGGGCAATAGCAGGGAGAAGAACGATATGCTGTTGAGCAGCGAACAGCAGCTACGCAGCAAGAAGAAGGTGTGTATCACTACAGCCGCACCAACGGCCGCGCCACCTTCAGCAGCAGCACAGGCAGGTACTAGCACATGCAGTGACGCTAACCGTGAGCAGCAACAGCAGGTACAATTAATTATACCGACCATCTCGGAACCACCGCCACCGTCCCAAGACATAGTGGAACTGGTTCCGTTGGATGTTATCACCACCGGGCCGACTAGCGCATTACCACCAGCATCGACCTGCTGCTTCTTTGACATGGAGTACGAGCTGCACAGCGTCTCTGATGATGACGACGACGATTATGACAACGACTGTGAGGGTGAAACGGTGATTGAAGTTGAGTTGCCCAAGCACAGTCGGACCAGGGAACGGTGTAACAGTAGTGTGTCCGCGCAAGTGACAGAGAGCAGGGTGACCATCAGTGCACCAGCATCGCAACCACCCGTGACAGTACCAGTGACAACGGTTAGTGTGATAAGTGATTGCAGTGTCGTAGCTAGGCAACAGCAGCAGCAACATAGTGGTATTGTTTTGAGTCCGTCGCAGTTGCAGACGAAACAATAGCAGTGTCTGTTTATGTCCAACAGCAGTTGTAGGTGGCAGCAGCTCTGCGGCGCCTCTGTATTGTGGTAACTTGCTATAGTGGCGTTCTCGGAACTCTGTGCCTGTGTCTATGTAAATTTAAATCGTTTCATTTGCCATTTATAATTCAATGTAGATGTCATTAGACATCCAAAAGTCATTTTAATTAATTTACTGTAACTATATATAGCTTTCAATACACATACTTTATAATATTATTTGTGTTCTTACGGCACCAGATCCACTGCCAATATAATTAGGTTGGATATTAGTGTATAAGAAGCTTTGTTTTACTGAAAAGAAAAAAATTACATGCGGGACACGGGCATAGTTGAGCGCTTTGCCATGACGCTACTACGGTGTAACAATTAAATTGCTGCTCTTCAATTGTCTACCTAACTAGAATGCCTAACTGATAATGTGTTGTGTGTGCATGATGTATTTAGCTAAAATAAAACAATTAATAAATTATACAGAAAAACCACACTTTATCGTCGCTTTTTGAAAAAAAAATGGAGTTTTTATATAACATATATTAGTATTGGTTTTGATGAAAATATATTTTTTATTTGTCATGAATTTGCGGATATACATACGGTCTTAGATTAATAAGCATATGTATATTAAGAAATAAATATATAACAGACATTTTATGTATATAAGATGGACATCATCGACGATTTTTAATTATTTTATATCCGGTGTGGAATACATAATTTCTTGCGTAACAACTATTCAGTACCTCGTCATCAAGTTAAACACCTCTGCTCTGTATAATTATACAAATATCTTAATTATTTGTATTCAATTAACATAAAAGGAGATATTGGACATCAAGAATATTTATATGCATATACACGCAAATATACTTTCAATACTGTTTGCTAAAAAAATATTACCATGAACACGTATAACCTAGTGTGCCTAGCGATTTTGAACTTAATTAACATATTTTTATATTCGAATATAATTGAAAGAATCGAAAGCTATATAGGCAAATATGTTGTGTACTATAATCATTGCTGATAATTTGATTTACAACATTAAATGAATTTCAGAAATGCGAACCGTTAAAAGAAAACTGATTCGAATTCTTTTTATTGTAGATGTTCTGAATCTGTTGCCGCATTACTGTCATATAATATGGCATTCACTTTAAAGCTTTAAGCCAAAATAATTCAAAAAAACTCTACAAAATTACAATATTATTCAACGAATTTGTTTTGGTCACAAAGGCAAGTTCCAAAAAAAATGGAGCCTGAGAAAAATGTACCTAGGTATAATATATAATATTTTCTGTCGGCGACTAAGTTCTAATATTGTTATACTTTTTAGCCATAATAAAGCCCATACTTACAAATAAATTCTATGTACAAATAGATGACAGGGAGTTTCTTGTTATATTTATATTACTAACATCATCGTCCTCTTTGCTACTCCCATAATCCATCTCATAGAATGTAAATTGTAATTAATATAATAATTTTAAAAATTATCACTACGGTGTTAAATAATAGTGGAATATCACCCAAATACCGTAACTTTAACCGTAAAGCATTCAGTAGCTACATGCACATTTCGAAGGCTATGCCCCCATTTTCAGTTGCACAAGATAAGAACTAAATAAAATACCTCTGTCACGAATCGTGATTGATAATACTATTGATATATATCAATAGTATTATATATATATATATAATATACTTATACGACTCCTCTTATACACTTCTTTGTAGTAATATTTGACAATCACCCTAAATCGAAATTATTACGATATGCTAAATTTCGTTAATAAAAATGTTCGTAAAAAAAATCAGCATTAGGGCCTTATTACGTGTCCGTGCAGTGCCAACTGTAGGATTAAACTTTTAACACTGCAATAAAATTTTGCCAAACAATTTTTTTAAATTGTAATTCTATCGTTTTGAAATTGACGAAGTACTAGGCTATATGTAAAATAGTTTATTTCCAAAGTGTACACTGCAAGGCGGCGTAATAAGGCCCTAATATTTTCGTGTGTATAACTGAAGAGAGTGATATCAATAGTATTATCAATCACGATTCGTGACAGGTATTTTATTTAGTTCTTATCTTGTGCAACTGAAGATGGGGGCATAGCCTTCGAAATGTGCATCTAGCTACTGAATGCTTTAAGTTATGGTATTTGGGTGATATCCTAAACTAATATAATAATTAACAAAATGCAATGTGGGTGATTTCTATATTTTATGTGGTCTATGCTGTTACTTTTGTTATGGCCATTTTTGCAATTAAGAATTTTTTTATGTGATAACATAAGCATGTTATTTAATAATTACAATTGGTAGTGCAGTTTTAGTCTTGGTTTGACCAATGGCAACCATAAATGCCACCAGCTACGTAATAATATCCCTTTATGCGTTTTTGAATATGTTACAGACAATTGGATTTGGTGATTTGGGTAGTTATGATACCATTCATACATACCACGATCCTCTTTTGGAATAGTTTTCCCTTACCATTCGTTACGCACTTTGGAAAAAAGGCTCGTACCAGTATATTGTCAGCGATGTGACCAATACCTCCCATCTTAACAAAAATTCGAAGAATGAGATAATATGTCGAACTAATGCGCAATCGCGCATGTTCAGAAAATCTCCCGACTCGTTAAAAGTTCACAACAAATAGGAGGTATTGTCACATAGAACGTTATTTAGAAAGAACATATCGACAGCGTTGTGACAATACCTTACAAACATTCGAAAATGACAGATAATCTGTCAAACTGATTGCGCATCTGTCAAACATTTCCCGCCTCATTAAAAGTGCAAAGTAAATAGGAGGTAGTTCGCATCGCTAACCATATGACTTGAAATTATTTTCGAAGACATGTAAGAAAAGGATTGTTAAAAGTCCATAATATAAGGTAATTTATAGGGGAATGTGTGGTTAAATAGTACTTCCTTATAATGTTGAATAATTGATTTATATTCTCGACATGTTTCGTTAAATTAATTTATCATCTTCAAGAGAAAATTGTCAGTAAACTTGAGAAGATAACAAATTTTGCATAATAGAATAAGTCATTCACAATAAAAAAGTACGTCTATAGAATTGATAAATTGTATAATTATTCGGTTATAAAATAGTATAAATAATCACAAAATAAATAAGTAACTAAAATATATTCTTAATATTCTTGCTTCACAATATAAAATTCGAAAGACAAATCATTTTAGCCTAATGCGCAAAATTCTTGAATTTTTTGAGGAGTTGTTACATCGGGCCCATACACCTCCAGGTTGAATTCGGGCTTGTTCGCTAACCAACCATATATATGATTCGTCTGTTTAGGAATGGGAAAAATCGTTCGAAAATCCGTTTTGACTTTTCGTTGCAGTATATGTGATCTCTCTTCGGTTGCGGCCAATTTATCATTCATAATTCTACATGGAAAATAAATTATTTTTATAAATCCGCAAAACCGTTTTAGATTTTACTTGTATTCATCCATAATCCAAGACCATTTGTAAGGCCAATTTCGTTGACTTTCTTCAGTATTTCTTACACATATCCTAAGTAATTCTTGTTGTTGAAGAGACTTCCGCTTCATGTTGCAAAAGAGTAAAATATAATATTACCAAACTTGCGATAAAATGCAAATTATTATCAGCAAATGCAAGTTATTATCAATTTGAAGTATATATTGCAACAATAATAATTTATTGTAATAAAACGTTGCAAACGTCAATTAGACGTTAGTTGCTATTAGATGTGATAAAATCATGATGGCCGCCGAATTAATATTTTGACATTAACGAAACTAATTTCATTAGTCAATGGGAATATTAAATTGCCACTGTCTCTTGACAAATTAATGCCAAACTCGTTTATCGTCAGCGATGTGACAATACCTTCTATCTAACAAAAATTCGAAAAATGAGATGTCAGATTCTTAGGTGTATTGCGTATGTTCAAAACATCTCGCAACCATTAAAAGTTACAGCAGACAATGTCGGCTCTTGATATTTTAATCGGGGGGACACATTTCTTAAAAAATAGCGTAATAGTAAGAAGTCTTACCTAAAATGGATGCAAAATGATTAAATTCAATCATTTCTTGAAAGTGGTATTCCGCTCTTCTATCTTTCATTGATATAAACACTCAATTTTTACTTTGTTCTCGAGAAAGTCTACAATACTCTATTTTCAATAAGGAACTAACACTATTCATTATTATTAAATTATTTCTATTAAATATATTCTTGGAGAAACACGTGTCAAAATCGTATATACGAGACTACACAGAAAATGCAACTGTCTTATCTGGCTATTCCTGTATACTAGACTAGGCTTCTCTGTTGGGACGCTAAAGAATTGCGGCCCGTAATAGCTTAAACCACCGATATATTCTTAACTGTAGAAACAGAAGTACTTCTGTCATGTTGACTTATTTATTTAATAGTATATCAATCACGATTCGTGACAGAGGAATTTTATTTAGTTTTATCTTGTGCTACTGAAGATGGGCGCACAGCGCTTGAAATGTACATCGTGCTACTTAATGCTTGTTACGGTATTTGGGTGATATTTAACACCGTAGTGATAATTTTTGAAATAAATACAGTAATTTGAACAAAAAAGGATTAAAAAGGTGCACAATAAGAATATAACGAAAATTCAACGAAGTACTTGATTCTTTACAATTTATTTAACATTACATTATTATTGTCTTTATATTTCATGGCTTTTATTTGTTTATATGCATCTATGGCAGCATTCTGGTTGGATTCTAACTGTTGCCGTAGTAAACCGGGTAAATCTTTTCGCGGCCCCTTTTTGTCTACAGGTGCACTGTTAACACCACCATCACCACCCTTGTTTACCTTACCATCATTGTGCCTAGCATTGAAAAATGACTTCAATAGTAAGTTTCGTTGTCCAGGCTAGAAAGCGGACGCATTTAATTCATACCCTTGTTAATTGCCGACAGTTTCGTTGTTCATATACCTTTGATGTGACGTAATCATTTTTATTCCGTATTCTTGGCAACGTCAATGTTGGCGGTGTATGTGCAATTTCGCCAAATGCTGGTTGTTGTATTTGATTGTCTTCATCAGCTACATTCAGTTTGTTTTCTATATACTTTTGTTTCTTTATCAACAATTTCTGTCGCTTTTTTTGCGATTTTGTCAACTTTGGTTCATCTTTCTTTTGATTTTTCTTGTTTTTTACTGTACTGCCATTATCTTTCTTAACATTCCTCAAGTATTCATCCAGTTGGTCTTTGGGCCGCTTCTGTAGTCTTTCAACTTCTCCATTGCTTTTATTCCTAATAATATCTACGTTATATTTGTCCGAGAATTGGGCCTCCTTCAGTACTTGTTCAGTTTGTTTATGTACACGATTCAAGAAGAATTTGTCAGTCTCACCCTTCCGACGTTTGAATATACCAATCTGACGTTCATTGCTGTTTAGTTTAATTTTTCGTTGTTCAATGGCATTCGTTGATTTAAGCATTTTCCTTTGCAATTCTTGGATATGTAGTAACGATTTCGGAATAGCCTGTTCGTCATTATCTTTCGGTGGGCAATTAATCTTTTGTGCTAAGCTGCAGCGGAAATTTATAATTTTACAATATTCTGAAGTAATTATTTATTCATTATATACAATGCCAGTCTTGTAGCTTGCTGCTTCTCAGGATCTCGTATACCGCGATGTTTATGACCGTTTATTTTTCTGCCCATGTTAAAAGCATTTACATAAAATAAATTATCTACGATATAGACGTGACGTTATGATGCATTGTTTTGCGGTTATGGTCATTGTATAAACCATGAGCAATGACAATGTATACATGCATAGTATTCATACTTTTATTTGCCCTTTTTGCTTCTTGAATATCACTTTCTTCAATGCCTTCATGTACTTTTTTCAGAACCATAGTCAAAATGACTATGACAAAAAGACAAAAATTTCAGGTGAGGAGCAAAATGCTCTACATTTATTAATTAAAAATAATGTAATGCAATTTTTGTGTTTTTTGTATTGGTCCACTAAATTATCCTTGAAAGTGTTATTTGTCGTACTCCCCTCTCAGTGGCTATTTGAGGTTAGAAGCTTCGACGTAAATTACCATCACCCAAACGTTATTATTCAGTTAATTATACGACGTCACTTCTCTTAGGACAGGGAGATGCATACAGATTTATCTAAACATTTACATTCCGATAAATGCAACGAGTTGATTGCATTACTTCAGCAGTGCCGACAAAATAACCCATTTGGAAGGATATTCGGATATTGTAACGCAGAAGATTATCGCATGACAAAGTGTCTCAAGGAAGAACGCATAGAGCGGCGGCATAAGAATTACGAGAAGTCTTTGGAGACGCGTGCCAAGTTTAAACAAATCTGGAAAGACGAGAGCGAACAAAGGCAGGCACAGTAATATGGGGGATATAGCAATTGTAGAATCGGTAGATGGGAAAATATTGGAGGATCTGCACAGTGTTAGCGAACGATACTACGAACACAAGTATTGCATGAAAGTAGACGGCATTGAAGGCGATATTCATCAAAGGCTGTGCTTCCATTCTAATCGGATTATTATGTTGTCATTAGCGGACAATCACCCTGTCATGAAAGAAAGGTGATTATATTCTATTAAAAACTAGTTTCAAGACTACACTTTTTGTTACCTCCTTCGTTTCGATATTCTGTTTGAGTATAATCGATTTGTGTACATCTAGCAAATCAATTTCACAAATACGATGGCAAATCGACGAGCACACGGACCGATCGAAGAATTCGGCGTCTGGCAAAGGCAAGAAAGGAGCGCAGAAATTGCGCGCGAACTCAATTCTATGCCATATAGACTGTGCGGACGGCAGTTCATTCCCAGTGTACAGTTGTCTGCCCGGTGGCAAATTGCTAGAGGTAAACAATGAACAATTGGCGGTTGATCCGGGTCTGTTGTTGCGCAGACCGGTTAGCGACGGATACATTGCGCTGCTGTTGCCATATCTACATTTGTACGAACCCTTTAAGGATTCACTTCTTACGAAACAGCAGTACTTCGATATGACTAATAATACGTGATTGTAGGAGATTTATAGGAAAACGTTTAGATATTATTAATAAATACCGTTTCTTCTTTTGTGTGCATCGAATTCGCTATTTGATAAATATATCACATATTATATAATTTGGTATAACTATCTGTTTGTGGTTGAATATCAACTGTTTCATGCCTATTCATGACAAATGTCATACATTGCCATTCGCGTCAAGCGACGATCTCAACTTGCTGCGCGGCATATAATTGCTAATTCTTTTCTGGAAGTTCTTCAGTACCGTCTCTGTATCGGGCCGTGATGCGTCCGACATTCGATTCCCGTCACCGGTGGTGCGTCCACCCAGAATATAGGGCACCATCTTCATACCGGTCGTATTAGCCAGATCACTTAGCACGTCCTCGTCTAGATCCGGCCCTTCCGGTATAACCGTAGTATCGCTCATGTTGAGCTGCGATGCAACAATTGTGCCCGCAAGGAGGTCATGCCGGGATTCATTACTTTGGCGTGTCGATGTTGCCTCCAACTTGCGGCCGACTGGGACAGCGGCCACCTAACGTAAACGTTCATAATTTCTCGCGAATAATCGATCGAAATAGTGGTTGTTTGTCGTGCCAACGGTTGACACAACCAGATTTTTTTACTTAACCGTATAAAGTCAGTTTTTATCGTACAATTTATACTAGAAAGTCAAAATGCTACCTGTAGCTCCACTATTCGTCTTTTGTACACCATGCCACCTGGTGACCCTTCAAGCCATTGTGCTGCGCACTCCGCACCGATCAGCAACGCCTCTGGCGTCTGCACTTCACTACCCACGGTATAAGGAGGTGGGCAGCGTGGAAAGACACTCAAGCCATTTGTGGGCAAGACGAACGAACCGTAGGGAAAGTGCGCTCGTTTGTAAACGTCTTGCAAGAGGCTGGATTGGTTGAGGTGGTCGCTAGATAGCGCCGAGCGTCGCAAAGAGGCAATAGCGGTGCCACGCTCGAACAGCTGCTGCAAGCGGCGATCGCAGCGCCTTAGTGCGGATGTTTCAATTGAAGTAGATGGGATAGGTTGTTGTTGATGTGGCGGTACGGGTGATGATGGTAGACGTTCTGCCATCTTCGACACCATCTTGTCTAAACTGATGCGCACTGTTCTCTCGGCAAAGACTTGACCAGCTGCGAATGACCAATACGAATTCACCTGTAACGTTATATGAATAAGATCGAATTAATAAACAAGCAATGGGACGTTGCGGTTAAATCAAACTATTGACTGACACACATAGTGTACCTGTTGTGCAGTAGTAAGCGTCTTAGTGTCCAGATAACTCAAAATCTTCCATGATATAAACAACGGCAGCAGTTGGAGTATATCCAACCGTTGATTGTCGCCGGGCTGCTGTTGTTTCTTCTTCTTTTGCTTGACGTCTCTAGCGGACTTTTTTGGTTGCTGTTGAACTGTACCTTGTCTCCTCCGCTGCTGTTGTCGCTTATCTGGTAACTTGCCAAACATCTCGTACCGATATTTGGCGATGAGGTCCGTCCAGTTATTGCGCAAGTTTACCGCGTTCGTGTGCACATCTCCGGCTGCTACGTAATCCGCCTCGGCCCCCTCGCCCAAATCGCGGTGTCGGTCCGCATTCGCAGCGGCCTCGGCCTCAATGTCCACAATGATTTGAGCCTCCTGTACGGGTCTCGAGCGGTATATGGCAACGAGCCGTTTGTACAACTTACGACAGCCGCCCATACCAAGAATCTTCGTCATGCCGAGGATGACCTCAACCTAATGCATAATAATGGTGGAGGTAATTTGGCTAATTTTGTCTAAATTGTATATTTTCCCTCTACGGCCCTACACATATTGACTGTCATATGTTGGATAATTATTAATTGAACCCATCCAGAGTAGTAATTATAGGATAGTGTAAGCTATGTCAGCAATTGGACCTGATCAACGCGTTCCAAGTTGTAAAACCACTTGAAGTCATTTTCTTGCACATCGCGGAATGTTTGTGGTTCCAAGTTGATGTTGTCATCAATCAAGACTTTGTCGTCAATACACATTGTTCCGTTCCTGCGCGGCAACAGAGTTATAGTGTCAGAATATATAGGCATGTGATATTTACAGAAATTAAACTCACGATGCCTCGCTAAGCATGAACGGCTTGCCAACAAACAGTTTAATTGGCTTAATAACTTCCACGAGGTCGTCAATGTTTAGTTCATTCGCCAAACGGACCAAATAGTTGGTCTTCTCAATGGTAGAGCATTTAATGAACCATTGCAGCATGGAGAGAAGACGCACCGCGTCTTTACGACGCGCCATAACCGCCGAAATTTTATTAAAATCGCCAACTGAAAAGAACATTTAAATACGAATGAGATCAAACACATCGTTAATGGTATTCTAAGTACTTACGAGATATAGTGCGGAATTCGTTCGAATCATATCCTTCTGGGAACATATTGTTATTCACAAATAAATCCATACTTACGAATAATATAAAACTTCAAAATAGAATGATATAGAGTTGTCAAATCGAATCATTGAACTGTTGTAAAACAAGTCAGATAACAGTTCTTAGTGAAGGGGCATATATAATAATAAATATAATTATTAAAAATCAATAATTTGATTATAAATAAACATTTGGTCGATATAAATGACTAGTTTATTAGTATTGCACGTAAATAGTACAGTTGATAATACTAAATAGGAAAAAATGGAAAATATAACAATCAATGATTAATTTGATCAGATGTTAGAGCTAATGATGTAAGGGCAGTTCGCCGGCCGGGTGATACGCCCAAATTTTCCCAGTTGATCCACGATAGTCTCGCGGTCAGGTCTGTAACGCAAACATGCAACGAAACCTTACGCTTTTATACAAAAATAAAGTATTAAAAACGTTGTTGTCACTATTGCAAAATGGTTAATGTAAAGAATCCTTTAAAATAACGTACCGCTGGTGTTCCAATTTGCGCGTTCTGCTTTGATTTCACCTCGCAGGCAGCGCTCCACGTAGGTGAGCGGATCGCAATCCGCTGTCAACACTTCGCGCAGCAACGCAATGTACGCTATGGCCAATCGGAGCGTGTCGATCTTGCTCAGTCGTTTCTCGTACGGGAACGTTGGCACGTGCATGCGCAATTCATCGAACGCGGAGTTGATACTGCTGCAGGGTGACATGTGCCACGCACGGGTGATGGGTGGTGACGGGTCATATGGCCACCAGAGTTGTCCGATGCGCAGAATCGAATAAATAAACGACGGAAATGCACAGAGACATTAATGCAACGATAATCCATGTTGAATAATAACTGTGTTGTTTAATATGTAATTGTATAGAAAACGTAGGGGCGGGGGGGCATTTGGGGATTATTTAAGATAGAAGTAAGAGATTATAATAGAGTACCCGGTGGGTCCAATAGCAGACCTCAGCATGCGTTTCCGCTCCCGGATGTTGGCTGCGTGTCTCTGGACGCGGTACTGTGACCCAATACCAACACCGACTGTTTGTGCACTGCTGTAGCCCGAGTAACCGTCTCCCAATGATCCAACGGAAGCGGATTGCTGTTGCTGCTGATCGGCAGCAACATCCGAAGAAGCAAACAGAAGGCAGTCGTTGGCAGACGATATATTATTGTGTAGTGAATTGGGATGGTGACTCAATGATGAAGCGTTGTAGCTGTTGTGATGTCGTCCAGCAAACGCACAGCTCGGTAGATCGGACAGTTCGTCCGGGTCGGATAGGTCTTCGGTTGTGGAATGATTGTTGAAATTGTTGGAAGCGGAACTTAATTGGAGATACTGTTGCATGCTATTAATATAAAATGTAAAGAGGAAATTGTCCGTCGAAACAGGAATAAGGCCCTAAAACGAACACCTATGATCTTGCAATAATAAAGCTACTAGTTGTGACGACAATTGATAAATAATAATAAATATTATTGCTGTTTCCACCAACCTGATTGGAGGAGATGAACTAGAATCGGGTAATTGATTGTTATGCGACCGTCCAGAACTCATTAAATGCGTTACAGGCTAATCAGCCACGATACGATAAATTCAATTGGAACAACTATGCACCGCGAGGACCGGAAATCGCTCAATTCAATTAACTACTGATAGGAAATCCCTGGGGACCAAAGCATTTATAACGGCAAATACGGGGTACCGTCACCATCCCGAGCAACATATCTACATATATGAAAGGGGGGCGGTCGCAACAGACTGCCACTGAATTCTAGCTCTAACGCTCTCGGTGGATACAGCTTGGTGTGCTGTGAAAGGGTGCCTATCGATTAAGGGGTGTTCGGATGAGTGCGAACCAATAGAACGCCGGTACTTGTGGAGTATGTCCTTATTGGAGGGTTAAATGTTATATACATGCATATCTTACCGTTATAGATATGCTGGAAATGAAGCGAATGAAATGCCGCTGCTTCTGTTGGTGACATGCTGGAATTGCGAAGCTATCAACTGCAGATATCTCTGCAGAGTATGGATTTTGCTTTTGTTAGCTGTACGACTACAGTTAACAACTTAACATCGGCCTCCTCCAATGTGTGAAATTGATGATAGATGAAGCGTATGGAAAGACATGATACATTGCAACATAACATAATTTCCGCAATATGTGGTGCTTTTAATGTTCTCTCAAGTCATACAATTTTCAATTGAAAATTATTCCCAGTATTTGGAATTTATCTTCGATTGATGAAGTTTGATCGTTATATAACCAGTGATGGTTTTGCGATTATGTTCCCCGCATATAGGGCATATCGCTTTTCAAATACGTTTCAGCATTTTCAACAGCATGTAACATCTTTGTAACAATTTATTGCAAATTATATGATATTTACTTATTACTTATTCATGTACTTGTTTGGCATTTATGTACAAACAAACTACTGTCAAATTATTAATTCGGCGGCCATCGTGATTTTACCACACCCATTAGCAACAAATGTGTAATTGACGTTTAAAAAGTCAAAGCAACATACAAAAATATAACTAAATACATTTTAAAAATGATCGCAGCGGTGCTATAATAGTATAGAATATCACCCAAATACCGTAACTCAAAGCATTAAGTAGCTAGATGCGCATTTCAACGGCTATATCTCATGTTCAGTAGCACAAGATAAAATCTAAATAAAATACCTCTGTCACGAATCGTGATTGCCACACAATTAATAATTTTTATTATTCTTTTATAATATATATTACACATATACAATTATTAACAGTTGAAGTTTGCAATTTCATAGTTTCCAAGTAATTTATAAAAATAGGTAGGTTTATTTTTCCATTTATTGTAAATATCGCAATAAAAATGGTCAAAATGTGATACTGATAATAATAAAGATTAGAAGAACGATGTAGTTTCATACACGATGTCTGTATATGCCTGTAATTGTCCTCTTCCGATTTCACAGTTAACATGTTGCTGCGCCAACAAAACCGAAAGTGCCGAAAGGACGTGTGCCGGGGGGTAACACAGGAAAAGCCCCAACGCTGGTGTGCGCGTGGCCTATCAAATAGGTGGTCGTGTGCGCCTTGATGTTCCAGTGTATAGGTGCGTTAGACACACACACGCGCACACACACACACACACACACACACACACACACACACACAAATAAATTACTAACCAGTACAAACTAGCTTATGTCGAATCAGATGTATAAAGGGTGTCCCATACACAGAAGAAGTTCATAATACAATACTGTCCTAGCGGATCATTCAAATAAAACGAGTATAGACATAATAGTGAGAAATCTGAAAAAAATAATTGCAAAGTTTTCACCGTAAAAACTTGTTAATATGCATGTAGTTAGAAATGATAATCTTGTTTTAGTTGCGCCGCCTGGTATACATACGTTACCAAAGGGGATGGAAACGAACGAGATTTCGCATCATAGTGTGGCGTATACATACAACATGCAGATATATGGATTGGGGTGGAGAGCATTGCAGAAGAGAGTTGGCACTATCAACGGGGCAGAGATATGTTTTCAAGTGTGTTTCTATTTGTTTCCCTATATAATTTATATCATTATTAAAGGAGCAATAGTATGTATGTATGTACTCAAATGGAATTAGAATAGTAGCTGGCTATATAATATATAATGCGGACTTTCTAAATACCAGTGGCGGCTCTTGACATTTCAATCGAGGGGGCGCATTTCTTAAAAAATAACACAATACGAGTAGTACGAAATCTTACCTAAAATGGATGCAAAATGATTAAATTAAATTATTTCTTGAAAGTGGTATTCCGCTCTTCTACCTTTCATTGATATAAACACTCCTTGCACAAGTTTGTGATCAATTTAAATCAGGTAACGGCCTACCTAATTCTTTAAGTTTTACTTTGTCCTCAAGAGAAAGTCTACAAAACTCTATTTTCTATTTCTATTAATATATATTTATTCTTGGTGAATATATTTTCTATAAATTATTGGAGAAACACGTGGCAAAGTCGTACAGAAGGCAAAATCGTACATACGTAACTACACAGAACAATGCAACTGTCTTATCTGGCTATTCTATATAAACTTCCCTGTATACTAGACTAGGCTTCTCTGTTCGGACGCTAAAGAATTGCGGTCCGGAATAGCTTAAACCAACGATATATTCTTATCTGTAGAAGCAGCGTGACGTCACGTTGCCATAGCAACGCTTGCCGCTAGTTTGTTTGCGGCTCATACGATACGCGAACCAAAGAAACAGATGATATACTGCTTACGGTCGCTTTCACTATACCGATTGCAATGGATACCACAACGGAACGCCCACCGTGTTGTGTTGAGTGCTATCGCAACGCAAGCTTTATCTTTTAAGAAAAATAAAATATCACAATACAATTATATATCTACGGTGATGCGCTCAATATACATGGGGGCGCGCGGCCATGCGGCCTTGAAAGAAACCGCCACTGCTAAATACAATCCATTCGATGCGGACGAACATACGTTCGACGTTTACAACGGCCACTTGGCTACGATCGTGGGAATCATCTGGTGCCTCCTTAAAATCATTACTTATTTTGCGGAGATCGATACCATAACTTCTCCAGTTTAACTATTTTTGTTTAATTTTCCTTTAGACATCAGTTGTTTAGCGGCGATCGAATATACAATAATTACGAGTGATGATAAATGTTGCGCATTAAATATGTTGATTTTATAATTAATGATTCCCGATCCCAGGGTGGTGCAAAAGATTGTACTTCGCTCTTCACTATACGTCCCCGATCAGTCTGTTTTGAACAAACATATTGAAATAACAAATAAGAGTGAATTGGATTGGATAATCTCTGGCGTACGTTCCCGTATTGAATCTATTGGTGTAAGTGCGGCAGTCGTATTTAACATTTAACGAGTGCGGTAGATTCAGTGGTTAGAATTTATATAGCAGTTTGGCAGTTGTTCAAGATCTATATGCACCATTAATCCCATTATAATAAAAAACAATAATTTCATTTATATAAGTTCGGCTGCACTCTGTATATAACAATAAATCCTTTTTATTCAAAAGATATAAAGGGCTTATACAAAATTTTAATGTATGTCTTGTTTAAGATATGTATTATAGAGAATGCTATTTTGTCAGCTATTTTATATATTATTACAATGCGCTAACCTCAACAATTTCCTTTCACAGCTATTAACGTGATGTTGAATTCATAATTTCTAATGGTAAAAAATTATATTTAAAAATTCTGTATTAACAACGAATGAATTCATTGTGTCATTACTATTAACAATAGTCACATGAATTTTTTGGCGATTCCTGGCGTTCAAACTATGTATGTCATAATTAAATTATACTAGATTTGAATGGTACGGTGTTAGGAAACCGTTTAAAAATTTCAAAATAAATACCATTGATAATATTGAATAATACCATTGAAATCGATGAAATTTTAGATAATTTTACATAAAAACCTGTCGATTTTCGTCAAAATTATCGAAAAATTATCGAAAAACAACAGAGGTAATACCTGTCGATTTTCATCAAAACTATCGAAAAATTGTCGAAAAATTATCGAAAAAGAACAGTTATATACCTATCGATTTACGTCAAAATTAAAATTTACGTCGGTAATTTTTCGATAATTTTGATGAAAATCGACAGGTATATACCTCTGTTCTTTTAACGATTAATTATTCACCAATATCGACATTTTTTCCATACAAAACGATAGAAATTTTTTCGATGAATTTCTCAACTTTTTCCGATTGAACCGGAAATTAGTAATAACGTTCCCTAGGACCATTTATAGTCGTTTTAGGCTATTTTATTTTTATTTTTTAATTATTCACCAAAATCGATATTTTTTCCATACAAAACGATAGAATTTTTTCGATGAATTTCTCATTTTTTTCCGATTGAACCGGAAATCAATAGAAACGTTCCCTAGGACCATTTATAGTCGTTTTAGGCTATTTTTTTCATTTTTTAATTATTCACCAAAATCGACATTTTTTCAATCCAAAACGATAGAAAAAAAACTGTTTACAGCTTTCTGACATTAATAAATTCATTTCCAGAGATAAAAACTATTTATTTGTCGTGAAAAATACAGTTTAGTCCCCGAAGTACGAAAATGACTAAACACAGTTGTTTCGTCGAAAGTGATCGTTTTTAGACGTTTACAGCTTTCTGACGTTAATAAATTGATTTTCAGAGATAAAAAGTATTTATTTGTCGTGAAAAAGACAGTTTAGTCCCCGAAGTTCGAAAATGTCTAAACACAGTTGTTCGTCGAAAGTGATCGTTTTTAGACGTTTACAGCTTTCTGACGTTAATAAATTGATTTTCAGACATAAAAACTATTTATTTGTCGTGAAAAATACAGTTTATTCCGCGAAGTACGAAAATGTCTAAACACAGTTGTTTCATCGAAAGTGATCGTTTTTAGACGTTTACAGCTTTCTGACGTTAATAAATTGATTTTCAGAGATATAAAGTATTTATTTGTCGTGAAAAATACAGTTTAGCCCGCGAAGTACGAAAATGTCTAAACACAGTTGTTTCCTCGAAAGTGATCGTTTTTAGACGTTTACAGCTTTCTGACGTTAATAAATTGATTTTCAGAGATAAAAGTATTTATTTGTCGTGAAAAAGACAGTTTAGTCCCCGAAGTTCGAAAATGTCTAAACACAGTTGTTTCGTCGAAAGTGATCGTTTTTAGACGTTTACAACTTTCTGACGTTAATAAATTGATTTTCAGACATAAAAACTATTTATTTGTCGTGAAAAATACAGTTTATTCCACGAAGTACGAAAATGTCTAAACACAGTTGTTTCATCGAAAGTGATCGTTTTTAGACGTTTACAGCTTTTTGATGTTAATAAATTGATTTTCAGAGATAAAAAGTATTTATTTGTCGTGAAAAATACAGTTTAGTCCGCGATGTACGAAAATGTCTAAACACAGTTGTTTCGTCGAAAGTGATCGTTTTTAGACGTTTACAGCTTTCTGATGTTAATAAATTGATTTTCAGAGATAAAAAGTATTTATTTGTCGTGAAAAAGACAGTTTAGTCCCCGAAGTTCGAAAATGTCTAAACACAGTTGTTCGTCGAAAGTGATCGTTTTTAGACGTTTACAGCTTTCTGACGTTAATAAATTGATTTTCAGACATAAAAACTATTTATTTGTCGTGAAAAATACAGTTTATTCCGCGAAGTACGAAAATGTCTAAACACAGTTGTTTCATCGAAAGTGATCGTTTTTAGACGTTTACAGCTTTCTGATGTTAATAAATTGATTTTCAGAGATAAAAAGTATTTATTTGTCGTGAAAAATACAGTTTAGTCCGCGATGTACGAAAATGTCTAAACACAGTTGTTTCGTCGAAAGTGATCGTTTTTAGACGTTTACAGCTTTCTGATGTTAATAAATTGATTTTCAGAGATAAAAAGTATTTATTTGTCGTGAAAAAGACAGTTTAGTCCCCGAAGTTCGAAAATGTCTAAACACAGTTGTTCGTCGAAAGTGATCGTTTTTAGACGTTTACAGCTTTCTGACGTTAATAAATTGATTTTCAGACATAAAAACTATTTATTTGTCGTGAAAAATACAGTTTATTCCGCGAAGTACGAAAATGTCTAAACACAGTTGTTTCATCGAAAGTGATCGTTTTTAGACGTTTACAGCTTTCTGACGTTAATAAATTGATTTTCAGAGATATAAAGTATTTATTTGTCGTGAAAAATACAGTTTAGCCCGCGAAGTACGAAAATGTCTAAACACAGTTGTTTCATCGAAAGTGATCGTTTTTAGACGTTTACAGCTTTCTGACGTTAATAAATTGATTTTCAGAGATATAAAGTATTTATTTGTCGTGAAAAATACAGTTTAGCCCGCGAAGTACGAAAATGTCTAAACACAGTTGTTTCCTCGAAAGTGATCGTTTTTAGACGTTTACAGCTTTCTGACGTTAATAAATTGATTTGCAGAGATAAAAGTATTTATTTGTCGTGAAAAAGACAGTTTAGTCCCCGAAGTTCGAAAATGTCTAAACACAGTTGTTTCGTCGAAAGTGATCGTTTTTAGACGTTTACAACTTTCTGACGTTAATAAATTGATTTTCAGACATAAAAACTATTTATTTGTCGTGAAAAATACAGTTTATTCCACGAAGTACGAAAATGTCTAAACACAGTTGTTTCATCGAAAGTGATCGTTTTTAGACGTTTACAGCTTTCTGATGTTAATAAATTGATTTTCAGAGATAAAAAGTATTTATTTGTCGTGAAAAATACAGTTTAGTCCGCGATGTACGAAAATGTCTAAACACAGTTGTTTCGTCGAAAGTGATCGTTTTTAGACGTTTACAGCTTTCTAACGTTAATAAATTGATTTTCAGACATAAAAACTATTTATTTGTCGTGCAAAATACAGTTTAGTCCCCGAAGTACGAAAATGTCTAAACACAGTTGTTCGTCGAAAGTGATCGTTTTTAGACGTTTACAGCTTTCTGACGTTAATAAATTGTTTTTCAGACATAAAAACTATTTATTTGTCGTGAAAAATACAGTTTATTCCGCGAAGTACGAAAATGTCTAAACACAGTTGTTTCATCGAAAGTGATCGTTTTTAGACGTTTACAGCTTTCTGATGTTAATAAATTGATTTTCAGAGATAAAAAGTATTTATTTGTCGTGAAAAATACAGTTTAGTCCGCGATGTACGAAAATGTCTAAACACAGTTGTTTCGTCGAAAGTGATCGTTTTTAGACGTTTACAGCTTTCTGATGTTAATAAATTGATTTTCAGAGATAAAAAGTATTTATTTGTCGTGAAAAAGACAGTTTAGTCCCCGAAGTTCGAAAATGTCTAAACACAGTTGTTCGTCGAAAGTGATCGTTTTTAGACGTTTACAGCTTTCTGACGTTAATAAATTGATTTTCAGACATAAAAACTATTTATTTGTCGTGAAAAATACAGTTTATTCCGCGAAGTACGAAAATGTCTAAACACAGTTGTTTCATCGAAAGTGATCGTTTTTAGACGTTTACAGCTTTCTGACGTTAATAAATTGATTTTCAGAGATATAAAGTATTTATTTGTCGTGAAAAATACAGTTTAGCCCGCGAAGTACGAAAATGTCTAAACACAGTTGTTTCATCGAAAGTGATCGTTTTTAGACGTTTACAGCTTTCTGACGTTAATAAATTGATTTTCAGAGATATAAAGTATTTATTTGTCGTGAAAAATACAGTTTAGCCTGCGAAGTACGAAAATGTCTAAACACAGTTGTTTCCTCGAAAGTGATCGTTTTTAGACGTTTACAGCTTTCTGACGTTAATAAATTGATTTGCAGAGATAAAAGTATTTATTTGTCGTGAAAAAGACAGTTTAGTCCCCGAAGTTCGAAAATGTCTAAACACAGTTGTTTCGTCGAAAGTGATCGTTTTTAGACGTTTACAACTTTCTGACGTTAATAAATTGATTTTCAGACATAAAAACTATTTATTTGTCGTGAAAAATACAGTTTATTCCACGAAGTACGAAAATGTCTAAACACAGTTGTTTCATCGAAAGTGATCGTTTTTAGACGTTTACAGCTTTCTGATGTTAATAAATTGATTTTCAGAGATAAAAAGTATTTATTTGTCGTGAAAAATACAGTTTAGTCCGCGATGTACGAAAATGTCTAAACACAGTTGTTTCGTCGAAAGTGATCGTTTTTAGACGTTTACAGCTTTCTAACGTTAATAAATTGATTTTCAGACATAAAAACTATTTATTTGTCGTGCAAAATACAGTTTAGTCCCCGAAGTACGAAAATGTCTAAACACAGTTGTTTCGCCGAAAGTGATCGTTTTTAGACGTTAACAGCTTTATGACGTTAATAAATTGATTTTCAGAGATAAAAAGTATTTATTTATCGTGAAAAATACAGTTTAGTCCGCGAAGTACGAAAATGTCTAAACACAGATGTATTCGTCGAAAGTGATCGTTTTTAGTAGTTTACAGCTTTCTGACATTAATAAATTGATTTCCAGAGATAAAAAGTATTTATTTCTCTTGAAAAATACAGTTTAGTCCGCGAAGTACGAAAATGTCTAAACACAGTTGTATTCGTCGAAAGTGATCGTTTTTAGACGTTTACAACTTTCTGACATTAATAAATTGATTTCCAGAGATAAAAAGTATTTATTTGTCGTGAAAAATACAGTTTAGTCCGCGAAGTACGAAAATGTCTAAACACAGTTGTTTCGTCGAAAGTGATCGTTTTTAGTAGTTTACAGCTTTCTGACGTTAATAAATTGATTTCCAGAGATAAAAAGTATTTATTTGTCGAGAAAAACACAGTTTCGTCCGCGAAGTACGAAAATGTCTAAACACAGTTGTTTCGTCCAAAGTGATCGTTTTTAGACGTGTACAGCTTTCGGACGTTAATGAATTGATTTTCAGAGATAAAAAGTATTTATTTGTCGTGAAAAATACAGTTTAGTCCGCGAAGTACGATATGTCTAAACACAGTTGTATTCGTCGAAAGTGATCGTTTTTAGACGTTTACAGGTTTCTGACGTTAATAAATTGATTTTCAGAGATAAAAAGTATTTATTTGACGAGAAAAATACAGTTTTGTCCGCCAAGTACGAAAATGTCTAAACACAGTTGTATTCGTCGAAAGTGATCGTTTTTAGACGTTTACAGCATTCTGACGATAATATATTGATTTCCAGAGATAAAAAGTATTTATTTGTCGTGAAAAATACAGTTTAGTCCGCGAAGTACGAAAATGTCTAAACACAGTTGTTTCGTCGAAAGTAATCGTTTTTATACGTTTACAGCTTTCTGACGTTAATAAATTGATTTTCAGAGATAAAAAGTATTTATTTGTCGTGAAAAATACAATTTTGTCCGGGAAGTACGAAAATGTCTAAACACAGTTGTATTCGTCGAAAGTGATCGTTTTTATACGTTTACAGCTTTCGGACGTTAATAAATTGATTTTCAGAGATAAAAAGTATTTATTTGTCGCGAAAAATACAGTTTCGTCCGCGAAGTACGAAAATGTCTAAACACAGTTGTTTCGTCGAAAGTGATCGTTTTTAGACGTGTACAGCTTTCGGACGTTAATAAATTGATTTTCAGAGATAAAAAGTATTTATTTGTCGTGAAAAATACAGTTTAGTCCGTGAAGTACGAAAATGTCTACACAGTTGTTTCGTCGAAAGTGATCATTTTTAGACGTTAATTTTTTCGACGATAATTTCAACTTTTTCCAATTGAACCGGAAATCAGTAAAATATAGTTTTAAGACGATTTATAGCCATTTTGCATTGTTTTGGGCAGCACTTGTTAAACTTTGACCAAAATCGCCAAAAAAATCGGAATATTTCAAAGGTATATATACACGACTTTTTCACTTTTTTCGACGATAATTTCAACTTTTTCCGTTTGAACCGGAAATCAGTAGAAACGTTCCCTAGGACCATTTATAGTCGTTTTAGGCTATTTTTTTCATTTTCTAATTATTCACCAAAATCGTCTTTTTTTCCATACAAAAAGATAGAAAATTTTTCAATGAATTTCTCAACTTTTTCCGATTGAACCGGAAATCAGTAGAAACGTTCCCTATGACCATTTATAGTCGTTTTAGGCTATTTTTTTCATTTTTTAATTATTCACCAAAATCGACTTTTTTTCCATACAAAACGATAGAAATTTTTCGATGAATTTCTCAACTTTTTCCAATTGAACCGGAAATCAGTAGAAACGTTCCCTAGGACCATTTATATTCGTTTTAGGCTATTTTTTAATTTTTTAATTATTCACCAAAATCGAGATTTTTTCCATACAAAACGATGGAAAATTTTTCGATGAATTTCTAAACTTTTTCCGATTGAACCGGAAATCAGTAGAAACGTTCCCTAGGACCATTTATAGTCGTTTTAGGCTATTTTTTTCATTTTCTAATTATTCACCAAAATCGTCTTTTTTTCCATACAAAAAGATAGAAAATTTTTCAATGAATTTCTCAACTTTTTCCGATTGAACCGGAAATCAGTAGAAACGTTCCCTAGGACCATTTATAGTCGTTTTAGGCTATTTTTTTCATTTTTTAATTATTCACCAAAATCGAGATTTTTTCCATACAAAACGATAGAAATTTTTTCGATGAATTTCTCAACTTTTTCCGATTGAACCGGGAATCAGTAGAAACGTTCCCTAGGACCATTTATAGTCGTTTTAGGCTATTTTTTTTCATTTTTTAATTATTCACCAAAAACGAGATTTTTTCCATACAAAACGATAGAAATTTTTTCGATGAATTTCTCAACTTTTTCCGATTGAACCGGAAATTAGTAGAAACGTTCCCTAGGACCATTTATATTCGTTTTAGGCTATTTTTTTCATTTTTTAATTATTCACCAAAATCGACTTTTTTTCCATACAAAACGATAGAAATTTTTTCGATGAATTTATCAACTTTTTCCGATTGAACCGGAAATTAGTAGAAACGTTCCCTAGGACCATTTATAGTCGTTTTAGGCTATTTTTTTTCATTTTTTAATTATTCACCAAAATCGAGATTTTTCCATACAAAACGATAGAAATTTTTCCGATGAATTTCTCAACTTCTTCCGATTGAACCGGAAATCAGTAGAAACGTTCCCTAGGACCATTTATAGTCGTTTTAGGCTATTTTTTTTCATTTTTTAATTATTCACCAAAAACGAGATTTTTTCCATACAAAACGATAGAAATTTTTTCGATGAATTTCTCAACTTTTTCCGATTGAACCGGAAATTAGTAGAAACGTTCCCTAGGACCATTTATATTCGTTTTAGGCTATTTTTTTCATTTTTTAATTATTCACCAAAATCGACTTTTTTTTCCATACAAAACGATAGAAATTTTTTCGATGAATTTATCAACTTTTTCCGATTGAACCGGAAATTAGTAGAAACGTTCCCTAGGACCATTTATAGTCGTTTTAGGCTATTTTTTTCATTTTTTAATTATTCACCAAAATCGAGATTTTTCCATACAAAACGATAGAAATTTTTCCGATGAATTTCTCAACTTCTTATGATTGAACCGGAAATCAGTAGAAACGTTCCCTACGACCATTTATATTCGTTTTAGGCTATTTTTATCATTTTTTAATTATTCAGCAAAATCGAGATTTTTTCCATACAAAACGATAGAAATTTTTTCGATGAATTTCTCAACTTTTTCCGATTGAACCGGAAATCAGTAGAAACGTTCCCTAGGACCATTTATAGTCGTTTTAGGCTATTTTTTTCATTTTTTAATTATTCACCAAAATCGAGATTTTTCCATACAAAACGATAGAAATTTTTCCGATGAATTTCTCAACTTCTTCCGATTGAACCGGAAATCAGTAGAAACGTTCCCTAGGACCATTTATAGTCGTTGTAGGCTATTTTTTTCATTTTCTAATTATTCACCAAAATCGACTATTTTTCCATACAAAACGATAGAAAAATTTTCGATGAATTTCTCAACTTCTTCCGATTGAACCGGAAATCAGTAGAAACGTTCCCTAGGACCTAGGAGTTATAGTCGTTTTAGGCTATTTTTTTCATTTTTTAATTATTCACCAAAATCGACTTTTTTTCCATACAAAACGATGAAAATTTTTCGATGAATTTCTCAACTTTTTCCGATTGAACCGGAAATCAGTAGAAACGTCCCCTAGGACCATTTATAGTCGTTTTAGGCTATTTTTTTCATTTTTTAATTATTCACCAAAATCGAGATTTTTTCCATACAAAACGATGGAAATTTTTTCGATGAATTTCTAAACTTTTTCCGATTGAACCGGAAATCAGTAGAAACGTTCCCTAGGACCATTTATAGTCGTTTTAGGCTATTTTTTTCATTTTCTAATTATTCACCAAAATCGACTTTTTTTCCATACAAAACGATAGAAAATTTTTCAATGAATTTCTCAACTTTTTCCGATTGAACCGGTAATCAGTAGAAACGTTCCCTAGGACCATTTATAGCCGTTTTAGGCTATTTTTTTCATTTTCTAATTATTCACCAAAATCGAGATTTTTCCATACAAAACGATAGAAATTTTTTCGATGAATTTCTCAACTTCTTCCGATTGAACCGGAAATCAGTAGAAACTTCCCTAGGACCATTTATAGTCGTTTTAGGCTATTTTTTTATTTTTTAATTATCACCAAAATCGACTTTTTTTCCATACAAAACGATAGAAAATTTTTCGATGAATTTCTCAACTTTTTCCGATTGAACCGGAAATCAGTAGAAACGTTCCCTAGGACCATTTATAGTCGTTTTAGGCTATTTTTTTCATTTTTTAATTATTCACCAAAATCGAGATTTTTCCATACAAAACGATAGAATTTTTTCCGATGAATTTCTCAACTTCTTCCGATTGAACCGGAAATCTGTAGAAACGTTCCCTAGGACCATTTATAGTCGTTGTAGGCTATTTTTTTCATTTTCTAATTATTCACCAAAATCGACTTTTTTTCCATACAAAACGATAGAAAATTTTTCGATGAATTTCTCAACTTTTTCCGATTGAACCGGAAATCAGTAGAAACGTTCCCTAGGACCATTTATAGTCGTTTTAGGCTATTTTTTTCATTTTTTAATTATTCACCAAAATCGACTTTTTTTCCATACAAAGCGATAGAAATTTTTTCGATTAATTTGTCAACTTCTTCCGATTGAACCGGAAATCAGTAGAAACGTTCCCTAGGACCATTTATAGTCGTTTTAGGCTATTTTTTTCATTTTTTAATTATTCACCAAAATCGAGATTTTTTCCATACAAAACGATGGAAATTTTTTCGATGAATTTCTAAACTTTTTCCGATTGAACCGGAAATCAGTAGAAACGTTCCCTAGGACCATTTATAGTCGTTTTAGGCTATTTTTTTCATTTTTTAATTATTCACCAAAATCGACTTTTTTTCCATACAAAACGATAGAAAATTTTTCGATGAATTTCTCAACTTTTTCCGATTGAACCGGAAATTAGTAGAAACGTTCCCTAGGACCATTTATAGTCGTTTTAGGCTATTTTTTTCATTTTTTAATTATTCACCAAAATCGAGATTTTTCCATACAAAACGATAGAATTTTTTCCGATGAATTTCTCAACTTCTTCCGATTGAACCGGAAATCTGTAGAAACGTTCCCTAGGACCATTTATAGTCGTTGTAGGCTATTTTTTTCATTTTCTAATTATTCACCAAAATCGACTATTTTTCCATACAAAACGATAGAAAAATTTTCGATGAATTTCTCAACTTCTTCCGATTGAACCGGAAATCAGTAGAAACGTTCCCTAGGACCATTTATAGTCGTTTTAGGCTATTTTTTTCATTTTTTAATTATTCACCAAAATCGACTTTTTTTCCATACAAAACGATGAAAATTTTTCGATGAATTTCTCAACTTTTTCCGATTGAACCGGAAATCAGTAGAAACGTCCCCTAGGACCATTTATAGTCGTTTTAGGCTATTTTTTTCATTTTTTAATTATTCACCAAAATCGAGATTTTTTCCATACAAAACGATGGAAATTTTTTCGATGAATTTCTAAACTTTTTCCGATTGAACCGGAAATCAGTAGAAACGTTCCCTAGGACCATTTATAGTCGTTTTAGGCTATTTTTTTCATTTTCTAATTATTCACCAAAATCGACTTTTTTTCCATACAAAACGATAGAAAATTTTTCAATGAATTTCTCAACTTTTCCGATTGAACCGGTAATCAGTAGAAACGTTCCCTAGGACCATTTATAGTCGTTTTAGGCTATTTTTTCATTTTTTAATTATTCACCAAAATCGAGATTTTTTCCATACAAAACGATGGAAAATTTTTCGATGATTTCTTAACTTTTTCCGATTGAACCGGAAATCAGTAGAAACGTTCCCTAGGACCATTTATAGTCGTTTTAGGCTATTTTTTTCATTTTTTAATTATTCACCAAAATCTACTTTTTTTCCATACAAAACGATAGAATTTTTTTCGATGAATTTCTCAACTTCTTCCGATTGAACCGGAAATCAGTAGGAACGTCCCCTAGGACCATTTATAGTCGTTTTAGGCTATTTTTTTCATTTTTTAATTATTCACCAAAATCGATTTTTTTTCCATACAAAACGATAGAAAATTTTTAGATGAATTTCTCAACTTTTTCCGATTGAACCGGAAATCAGTAGAAACGTTCCCTAGGACCATTTATAGTCGTTTTAGGCTATTTTTATCATTTTTTAATTATTCAGCAAAATCGAGATTTTTTCCATACAAAACGATAGAAATTTTTTCGATGAATTTCTCAACTTTTTCCGATTGAACCGGAAATCAGTAGAAACGTTCCCTAGGACCATTTATAGTCGTTTTAGGCTATTTTTATCATTTTTTAATTATTCAGCAAAATCGAGATTTTTTCCATACAAAACGATAGAAATTTTTTCGATGAATTTCTCAACTTCTTCCGATTGAACTGGAAATCAGTAGAAACGTTCCCTAGGACCATTTATAGTCGTTTTAGGCTATTTTTTTCATTTTCTAATTATTCACCAAAATCGACTATTTTTCCATACAAAACGATAGAAAATTTTTCGATGAATTTCTCAACTTCTTCCGATTGAACCGGAAATCAGTAGAAACGTTCCCTAGGACCATTTATAGTCGTTTTAGGCTATTTTTTTCATTTTCTAATTATTCACCAAAATCGACTTTTTTTCCATACAAAACGATAGAAAATTTTTCAATGAATTTCTCAACTTTTTCCGATTGAACCGGTAATCAGTAGAAACGTTCCCTAGGACCATTTATAGTCGTTTTAGGCTATTTTTTCATTTTTTAATTATTCACCAAAATCGAGATTTTTTCCATACAAAACGATAGAATTTTTTTCGATGAATTTCTCAACTTTTTCCGATTGGACCGGGAATCAGTAGAAACGTTCCCTAGGACCATTTATAGTCGTTTTAGGCTATTTTTTTCATTTTTTAATTATTCCCCAAAATCGACATTTTTTCCATACAAAACGATAGAAATTTTTTCGATGAATTTCTCAACTTTTGCCGATTGGACCGGAAATCAGTAGAAACGTTCCCTAGGACCTTTTATAGTCGTTTTAGGCAATTTTTTTAATTTTTTAATTATTCACCAAAATCGACATTTTTTCCATACAAAACGATAGAATTTTTTTCGATGAATTTCTAAACTTTTTCCGATTGAACCGGAAATCAGTAGAAACGCTCCCTAGGACCATTTATAGTCGTTTTAGGCTATTTTTTTCATTTTTTAATTATTCACCAAAATCGACTTTTTTTCCATACAAAACGATAGAATTTTTTTCGATGAATTTCTCAACTTTTTCCGATTGGACCGGGAATCAGTAGAAACGTTCCCTAGGACCATTTATAGTCGTTTTAGGCTATTTTTTTCATTTTTTAATTATTCCCCAAAATCGACATTTTTTCCATACAAAACGATAGAAATTTTTTCGATGAATTTCTCAACTTTTGCCGATTGGACCGGAAATCAGTAGAAACGTTCCCTAGGACCTTTTATAGTCGTTTTAGGCTATTTTTTTCATTTTTTAATTATCCACCAAAATCGACATTTTTTCCATACAAAACGATAGAAATTTTTTCGATGAATTTCTCAACTTTTGCCGATTGGACCGGAAATCAGTAGAAACGTTCCCTAGGACCATTTATAGTCGTTTTAGGCTATTTTTTTCATTTTTTAATTATTCACCAAAATCGACATTTTTTCCATACAAAACGATAGAAATTTTTTCGATGAATTTCTCAACTTTTTCCGATTGAACCGGAAATCAGTAGAAACGTTCCCTAGGACCATTTATAGTCGTTTTAGGCTATTTTTTTCATTTTTTAATTATTCACCAAAATCGACATTTTTTCCATACAAAACGATAGATTTTTTTCGATGAATTTCTCAACTTTTTCCGATTGGACCGGGAATCAGTAGAAACGTTCCGTAGGACCATTTATAGTCGTTTTAGGCTATTTTTTTCATTTTTTAATTATTCACCAAAATCGACATTTTTTCCATACAAAACGATAGAAATTTTTTCGATGAATTTCTCAACTTTTGCCGATTGGACCGGAAATCAGTAGAAACGTTCCCTAGGACCTTTTATAGTCGTTTTAGGCTATTTTTTTCATTTTTTAATTATTCACCAAAATCGACATTTTTTCCATACAAAACGATAGAAATTTTTTCGATGAATTTCCCAACTTTTGCCGATTGGACCGGAAATCAGTAGAAACGTTCCCTAGGACCTTTTATAGTCGTTTTAGGCTATTTTTTTCATTTTTTAATTATTCACCAAAATCGACATTTTTTCCATACAAAACGATAGAAATTTTTTCGATTAATTTCTCAACTTTTTCCGATTGAACCGGAAATCAGTAGAAACGTTCCCTAGGACCATTTATAGTCGTTTTAGGCTATTTTTTTTCATTTTTAAATTATTCACCAAAATCGACTTTTTTTCCATACAAAACGATAGAATTTTTTTCGATGAATTTCTAATTTTTTTCCGATTGAACCGGAAATCAGTAGAAACTTCCCTAGGACCATTTATAGTCGTTTTAGGCTATTTTTTTCATTTTTTAATTATTCACCAAAATCGACATTTTTTCCATACAAAACGATAGATTTTTTTCGATGAATTTCTCAACTTTTTCCGATTGGACCGGGAATCAGTAGAAACGTTCCGTAGGACCATTTATAGTCGTTTTAGGCTATTTTTTTCATTTTTTAATTATTCACCAAAATCGACATTTTTTCCATACAAAACGATAGAAATTTTTTCGATGAATTTCCCAACTTTTGCCGATTGGACCGGAAATCAGTAGAAACGTTCCCTAGGATCTTTTATAGTCGTTTTAGGCTATTTTTTTCATTTTTTAATTATTCACCAAAATCGACATTTTTTCCATACAAAACGATAGAAATTTTTTCGATTAATTTCTCAACTTTTTCCGATTGAACCGGAAATCAGTAGAAACGTTCCCTAGGACCATTTATAGTCGTTTTAGGCTATTTTTTTTCATTTTTAAATTATTCACCAAAATCGACTTTTTTTCCATACAAAACGATAGAATTTTTTTCGATGAATTTCTAATTTTTTTCCGATTGAACCGGAAATCAGTAGAAACTTCCCTAGGACCATTTATAGTCGTTTTAGGCTATTTTTTTCAATTTTTAATTATTCAGCAAAATCGAGATTTTTTCCATACAAAACGATAGAAATTTTTTCGATGAATTTCTCAACTTTTTCCGATTGAACCGGAAATCAGTAGAAACGTTCCCTAGGACCATTTATAGTCGTTTTAGGCTATTTTTATCATTTTTTAATTATTCAGCAAAATCGAGATTTTTTCCATACAAAACGATAGAAATTTTTTCGATGAATTTCTCAACTTCTTCCGATTGAACTGGAAATCAGTAGAAACGTTCCCTAGGACCATTTATAGTCGTTTTAGGCTATTTTTTTCATTTTCTAATTATTCACCAAAATCGACTATTTTTCCATACAAAACGATAGAAAATTTTTCGATGAATTTCTCAACTTCTTCCGATTGAACCGGAAATCAGTAGAAACGTTCCCTAGGACCATTTATAGTCGTTTTAGGCTATTTTTTTTCATTTTTTAATTATTCACCAAAATCGACTTTTTTTCCATACAAAACGATGAAAATTTTTCGATGAATTTCTCAACTTTTTCCGATTGAACCGGAAATCAGTAGAAACGTTCCCTAGGACCATTTATAGTCGTTTTAGGCTATTTTTTTCATTTTCTAATTATTCACCAAAATCGACTTTTTTTCCATACAAAACGATAGAAAATTTTTCAATGAATTTCTCAACTTTTTCCGATTGAACCGGTAATCAGTAGAAACGTTCCCTAGGACCATTTATAGTCGTTTTAGGCTATTTTTTCATTTTTTAATTATTCACCAAAATCGAGATTTTTTCCATACAAAACGATAGAATTTTTTTCGATGAATTTCTCAACTTTTTCCGATTGGACCGGGAATCAGTAGAAACGTTCCCTAGGACCATTTATAGTCGTTTTAGGCTATTTTTTTCATTTTTTAATTATTCCCCAAAATCGACATTTTTTCCATACAAAACGATAGAAATTTTTTCGATGAATTTCTCAACTTTTGCCGATTGGACCGGAAATCAGTAGAAACGTTCTCTAGGACCTTTTATAGTCGTTTTAGGCAATTTTTTTCATTTTTTAATTATTCACCAAAATCGACATTTTTTCCATACAAAACGATAGAATTTTTTTCGATGAATTTCTAAACTTTTTCCGATTGAACCGGAAATCAGTAGAAACGCTCCCTAGGACCATTTATAGTCGTTTTAGGCTATTTTTTTCATTTTTTAATTATTCACCAAAATCGACTTTTTTTCCATACAAAACGATAGAATTTTTTTCGATGAATTTCTCAACTTTTTCCGATTGGACCGGGAATCAGTAGAAACGTTCCCTAGGACCATTTATAGTCGTTTTAGGCTATTTTTTTCATTTTTTAATTATTCCCCAAAATCGACATTTTTTCCATACAAAACGATAGAAATTTTTTCGATGAATTTCTCAACTTTTGCCGATTGGACCGGAAATCAGTAGAAACGTTCCCTAGGACCTTTTATAGTCGTTTTAGGCTATTTTTTTCATTTTTTAATTATTCACCAAAATCGACATTTTTTCCATACAAAACGATAGAAATTTTTTCGATGAATTTCTCAACTTTTGCCGATTGGACCGGAAATCAGTAGAAACGTTCCCTAGGACCATTTATAGTCGTTTTAGGCTATTTTTTTCATTTTTTAATTATTCACCAAAATCGACATTTTTTCCATACAAAACGATAGAAATTTTTTCGATGAATTTCTCAACTTTTTCCGATTGAACCGGAAATCAGTAGAAACGTTCCCTAGGACCATTTATAGTCGTTTTAGGCTATTTTTTTCATTTTTTAATTATTCACCAAAATCGACATTTTTTCCATACAAAACGATAGATTTTTTTCGATGAATTTCTCAACTTTTTCCGATTGGACCGGGAATCAGTAGAAACGTTCCGTAGGACCATTTATAGTCGTTTTAGGCTATTTTTTTCATTTTTTAATTATTCACCAAAATCGACATTTTTTCCATACAAAACGATAGAAATTTTTTCGATGAATTTCTCAACTTTTGCCGATTGGACCGGAAATCAGTAGAAACGTTCCCTAGGACCTTTTATAGTCGTTTTAGGCTATTTTTTTCATTTTTTAATTATTCACCAAAATCGACATTTTTTCCATACAAAACGATAGAAATTTTTTCGATGAATTTCCCAACTTTTGCCGATTGGACCGGAAATCAGTAGAAACGTTCCCTAGGACCTTTTATAGTCGTTTTAGGCTATTTTTTTCATTTTTTAATTATTCACCAAAATCGACATTTTTTCCATACAAAACGATAGAAATTTTTTCGATTAATTTCTCAACTTTTTCCGATTGAACCGGAAATCAGTAGAAACGTTCCCTAGGACCATTTATAGTCGTTTTAGGCTATTTTTTTTCATTTTTAAATTATTCACCAAAATCGACTTTTTTTCCATACAAAACGATAGAATTTTTTTCGATGAATTTCTAATTTTTTTCCGATTGAACCGGAAATCAGTAGAAACTTCCCTAGGACCATTTATAGTCGTTTTAGGCTATTTTTTTCATTTTTTAATTATTCACCAAAATCGACATTTTTTCCATACAAAACGATAGATTTTTTTCGATGAATTTCTCAACTTTTTCCGATTGGACCGGGAATCAGTAGAAACGTTCCGTAGGACCATTTATAGTCGTTTTAGGCTATTTTTTTCATTTTTTAATTATTCACCAAAATCGACATTTTTTCCATACAAAACGATAGAAATTTTTTCGATGAATTTCTCAACTTTTGCCGATTGGACCGGAAATCAGTAGAAACGTTCCCTAGGACCTTTTATAGTCGTTTTAGGCTATTTTTTTCATTTTTTAATTATTCACCAAAATCGACATTTTTTCCATACAAAACGATAGAAATTTTTTCGATGAATTTCCCAACTTTTGCCGATTGGACCGGAAATCAGTAGAAACGTTCCCTAGGATCTTTTATAGTCGTTTTAGGCTATTTTTTTCATTTTTTAATTATTCACCAAAATCGACATTTTTTCCATACAAAACGATAGAAATTTTTTCGATTAATTTCTCAACTTTTTCCGATTGAACCGGAAATCAGTAGAAACGTTCCCTAGGACCATTTATAGTCGTTTTAGGCTATTTTTTTTCATTTTTAAATTATTCACCAAAATCGACTTTTTTTCCATACAAAACGATAGAATTTTTTTCGATGAATTTCTAATTTTTTTCCGATTGAACCGGAAATCAGTAGAAACTTCCCTAGGACCATTTATAGTCGTTTTAGGCTATTTTTTTCATTTTTTAATTATTCACCAAAATCGACTTTTTTTCCATACAAAACGATAGAAAATTTTTCGATGAATTTCTCAACTTTTTCCGATTGAACCGGAAATTAGTAGAAACGTTCCCTAGGACCATTTATAGTCGTTTTAGGCTATTTTTTTCATTTTTTAATTATTCACCAAAATCGAGATTTTTCCATACAAAACGATAGAAATTTTTCCGATGAATTTCTCAACTTCTTCCGATTGAACCGGAAATCTGTAGAAACGTTCCCTAGGACCATTTATAGTCGTTGTAGGCTATTTTTTTCATTTTCTAATTATTCACCAAAATCGACTATTTTTCCATACAAAACGATAGAAAAATTTTCGATGAATTTCTCAACTTCTTCCGATTGAACCGGAAATCAGTAGAAACGTTCCCTAGGACCATTTATAGTCGTTTTAGGCTATTTTTTTCATTTTTTAATTATTCACCAAAATCGACTTTTTTTCCATACAAAACGATGAAAATTTTTCGATGAATTTCTCAACTTTTTCCGATTGAACCGGAAATCAGTAGAAACGTCCCCTAGGACCATTTATAGTCGTTTTAGGCTATTTTTTTCATTTTTTAATTATTCACCAAAATCGAGATTTTTTCCATACAAAACGATGGAAATTTTTTCGATGAATTTCTAAACTTTTTCCGATTGAACCGGAAATCAGTAGAAACGTTCCCTAGGACCATTTATAGTCGTTTTAGGCTATTTTTTTCATTTTCTAATTATTCACCAAAATCGACTTTTTTTCCATACAAAACGATAGAAAATTTTTCAATGAATTTCTCAACTTTTCCGATTGAACCGGTAATCAGTAGAAACGTTCCCTAGGACCATTTATAGTCGTTTTAGGCTATTTTTTCATTTTTTAATTATTCACCAAAATCGAGATTTTTTCCATACAAAACGATGGAAAATTTTTCGATGATTTCTTAACTTTTTCCGATTGAACCGGAAATCAGTAGAAACGTCCCCTAGGACCATTTATAGTCGTTTTAGGCTATTTTTTTCATTTTTTAATTATTCACCAAAATCGATTTTTTTTCCATACAAAACGATAGAAAATTTTTAGATGAATTTCTCAACTTTTTCCGATTGAACCGGAAATCAGTAGAAACGTTCCCTAGGACCATTTATAGTCGTTTTAGGCTATTTTTATCATTTTTTAATTATTCAGCAAAATCGAGATTTTTTCCATACAAAACGATAGAAATTTTTTCGATGAATTTCTCAACTTTTTCCGATTGAACCGGAAATCAGTAGAAACGTTCCCTAGGACCATTTATAGTCGTTTTAGGCTATTTTTATCATTTTTTAATTATTCAGCAAAATCGAGATTTTTTCCATACAAAACGATAGAAATTTTTTCGATGAATTTCTCAACTTCTTCCGATTGAACTGGAAATCAGTAGAAACGTTCCCTAGGACCATTTATAGTCGTTTTAGGCTATTTTTTTCATTTTCTAATTATTCACCAAAATCGACTATTTTTCCATACAAAACGATAGAAAATTTTTCGATGAATTTCTCAACTTCTTCCGATTGAACCGGAAATCAGTAGAAACGTTCCCTAGGACCATTTATAGTCGTTTTAGGCTATTTTTTTTCATTTTTTAATTATTCACCAAAATCGACTTTTTTTCCATACAAAACGATTAAAATTTTTCGATGAATTTCTCAACTTTTTCCGATTGAACCGGAAATCAGTAGAAACGTTCCCTAGGACCATTTATAGTCGTTTTAGGCTATTTTTTTCATTTTCTAATTATTCACCAAAATCGACTTTTTTTCCATACAAAACGATAGAAAAATTTTCAATGAATTTCTCAACTTTTTCCGATTGAACCGGTAATCAGTAGAAACGTTCCCTAGGACCATTTATAGTCGTTTTAGGCTATTTTTTCATTTTTTAATTATTCACCAAAATCGAGATTTTTTCCATACAAAACGATAGAATTTTTTTCGATGAATTTCTAAACTTTTTCCGATTGAACCGGAAATCAGTAGAAACGCTCCCTAGGACCATTTATAGTCGTTTTAGGCTATTTTTTTCATTTTTTAATTATTCACCAAAATCGACTTTTTTTCCATACAAAACGATAGAATTTTTTTCGATGAATTTCTCAACTTTTTCCGATTGGACCGGGAATCAGTAGAAACGTTCCCTAGGACCATTTATAGTCGTTTTAGGCTATTTTTTTCATTTTTTAATTATTCACCAAAATCGACATTTTTTCGATACAAAACGATAGAAATTTTTTCGATGAATTTCTCAACTTTTGCCGATTGGACCGGAAATCAGTAGAAACGTTCCCTAGGACCTTTTATAGTCGTTTTAGGCTATTTTTTTCATTTTTTAATTATTCACCAAAATCGACATTTTTTCCATACAAAACGATAGAAATTTTTTCGATGAATTTCTCAACTTTTGCCGATTGGACCGGAAATCAGTAGAAACGTTCCCTAGGACCATTTATAGTCGTTTTAGGCTATTTTTTTCATTTTTTAATTATTCACCAAAATCGACATTTTTTCCATACAAAACGATAGAAATTTTTTCGATGAATTTCTCAACTTTTGCCGATTGGACCGGAATTCAGTAGAAACGTTCCCTAGGACCTTTTATAGTCGTTTTAGGCTATTTTTTTCATTTTTTAATTATTCACCAAAATCGACTTTTTTTCCATACAAAACGTAGAATTTTTTTCGATGAATTTCTCATTTTTTTCCGATTGAACCGGAAATCAGTAGAAACGTTCTCTAGGACCATTTATAGTCGTTTTAGGCTATTTTTTGCATTTTTTAATTATTCACCGAAATCGACATTTTTTCCATACAAAACGACAGAATTTTTTTCGATGAATTTCTAAACTTTTTCCGATTGAACCGGAAATCAGTAGAAACGCTCCCTAGGACCATTTATAGTCGTTTTAGGCTATTTTCTTCATTTTTTAATTATTCACCAAAATCGACTTTTTTTCCATACAAAACGATAGAATTTTTTTCGATGAATTTCTCAATTTTTTCCGATTGAACCGGAAATCAGTAGAAACGTTCCCTAGGACCATTTATAGTCGTTTTAGGCTATTTTTTTCATTTTTTAATTATTCACCAAAATTGACATGTTTTCCATACAAAATGACAGAATTTTTTTCGATGAATTTCTAAACTTTTTCCGATTGAACCGGAAATCAGTAGAAACGCTCCCTAGGACCATTTATAGTCGTTTTAGGCTATTTTTTTCATTTTTTAATTATTCACCAAAATCGACTTTTTTTCTATACAAAACGATAGAATTTTTTTCGATGAATTTCTCAACTTTTTCCGATTGAACCGGAAATCAGTAGAAACGTTCCCTAGGACCATTTATAGTCGTTTTAGGCTATTTTTTTCATTTTTTAATTATTCACCAAAATCGACATTTTTTCCATACAAAACGACAGAATTTTTTTCGATGAATTTCTAAACTTTTTCCGATTGAACCGGAAATCAGTAGAAACGCTCCCTAGGACCATTTATAGTCGTTTTAGGCTATTTTTTTCATTTTTTATTTTTTCACCAAAATCGACTTTTTTTCCATACAAAACGATAGAATTTTTTTCGATGAATTTCTCAACTTTTTCCGATTGAACCGGAAATCAGTAGAAACGTTCCCTAGGACCATTTATAGTCGTTTTAGGCTATTTTTTTCATTTTTTAATTATTCACCAAAATCGACATTTTTTCCATACAAAACGATAGATTTTTTTCGATGAATTTCTCAACTTTTTCCGATTGGACCGGGAATCAGTAGAAACGTTCCCTAGGACCATTTATAGTCGTTTTAGGCTATTTTTTTCATTTTTTAATTATTCACCAAAATCGACATTTTTTCCATACAAAACGATAGAAAATTTTTCGATGAATTTCTCAACTTTTGCCGATTGGACCGGAAATCAGTAGAAACGTTCCCTAGGACCTTTTATAGTCGTTTTAGGCTATTTTTTTTCATTTTTTAATTATTCACCAAAATCGACTTTTTCCATACAAAACGATAGAATTTTTTTCGATGAATTTCTCAATTTTTTCCGATTGAACCGGAAATCAGTAGAAACGTTCTCTAGGACCATTTATAGTCGTTTTAGGCTATTTTTTGCATTTTTTAATTATTCACCGAAATCGACATTTTTTCCATACAAAATGACAGAATTTTTTTCGATGAATTTCTAAACTTTTTCCGATTGGACCGGAAAACAGTAGAAACGTTCTCTAGGACCTTTTATAGTCGTTTTAGGCTATTTTTTTCATTTTTTAATTATTCACCAAAATCGACTTTTTTTCCATACAAAACGATAGAATTTTTTTCGATGAATTTCTCATTTTTTTCCGATTGAACCGGAAATCAGTAGAAACGTTCCCTAGGACCATTTATAGTCGTTTTAGGCTATTTTTTTCATTTTTTATTTTTTCACCAAAATCGACTTTTTTTCCATACAAAACGACAGAATTTTTTTCGATGAATTTCTAAACTTTTTCCGATTGAACCGGAAATCAGTAGAAACGCTCCCTAGGACCATTTATAGTCGTTTTAGGCTATTTTTTTCATTTTTTAATTATTCAACAAAATCGACTTTTTTTCCATACAAAACGATAGAAATTTTTTCGATGAATTTCTCAACTTTTTCCGATTGAACCGGAAATCAGTAGAAACGTTCCCTAGGACCATTTATAGTCGTTTTAGGCTATTTTTTTCATTTTTTAATTATTCACCAAAATCGACATTTTTTCCATACAAAACGATAGAAATTTTTTCGATGAATTTCTCAACTTTTTCCGATTGGACCGGGAATCAGTAGAAACGTTCCCTAGGACCATTTATAGTCGTTTTAGGCTATTTTTTTCATTTTTTAATTATTCACCAAAATCGACTTTTTTTCCATACAAAACGATAGAAATTTTTTCGATGAATTTCTCAACTTTTTCCGATTGAACCGGAAATCAGTAGAAACGTTCCCTAGGACCATTTATAGTCGTTTTAGGCTATTTTTTTTCATTTTTTAATTATTCACCAAAATCGACTTTTTTTCCATACAAAACGATAGAAATTTTTTCGATGAATTTCTCAACTTTTTCCGATTGAACCGGAAATCAGTAGAAACGTTCCCTAGGACCATTTATAGTCGTGTTAGGCTATTTTTTTCATTTTTTAATTATTCACCAAAATCGACATTTTTTCCATACAAAACGATAGAAATTTTTGCGATGAATTTCTAAACTTTTTCCGATTGAACCGGAAATCAGTAGAAACGTTCTCTAGGACCATTTATAGTCGTTTTAGGCTATTTTTTTCATTTTTTAATTATTCACCAAAATCGACTTTTTTTCTATACAAAACGATAGAAATTTTTCGATGAATTTCTCAACTTTTTCCGATTGAACCGGAAATCAGTAGAAACGTTCCCTAGGACCATTTATAGTCGTGTTAGGCTATTTTTTTTCATTTTTAAATTATTCACCAAAATCGACATTTTTTCTATACAAAACGATAGAAATTTTTTTTTTTTTTTGGAAGAAGGTATATACCTTTGGAAATTTTTTTTTTTTTTTGGAAGAAGCTATATACCTTTGAAAATTTAATTTTTTTTTTGGAAGAAGGTATATACCTTTGAAAATTATATTTTTTTTTTGAAAGAAGGTATATACCTTTGAAAATTATTTTTTATTTTTTGGAAGAAGGTATATACCTTTGGAAATTATATTTTTTTTTTGGAAGAAGGTATATACCTTTGGAAATTTTATTTATTTTTTGGAAGAAGGTATATACCTTTGGAAATTTTATTTTTTTTTTGGAAGAAGGTATATACCTTTGGAAATTTTATTTATTTTTTGGAAGAAGGTATATAACTTTGAAAATTCTATTTTTTTTTTGGAAGAAGGTATATACCTTTGGAAATTTTATTTATTTTTTGGAAGGTATATACCTTTGGAAATTTTTTTTTTTTTTGGAAGAAGGTATATACCTTTGGAAATTTTTTTTTTTTTTTGGAAGAAGGTATATACCTTTGGAAATTATATATTTTTTTTGGAAGAAGGTATATACCTTTGGAAATTTTATTTTTTTTTTGGAAGAAGGTATATACCTTTGGAAATTTTTTTTTTTTTTTGGAAGAAGGTATATACCTTTGGAAATTTTTTTTTTTTTTTGGAAGAAGGTATATACCTTTGGAAATTTTATTTATTTTTTGGAAGAGGGTATATACCTTTGGAAATTTTTTTTTTTTTTTGGAAGAAGGTATATACCTTTGAAAATTATATTTTTTTTTTGGAAGAAGGTATATACCTTTGGAAATTATATTTTTTTTTTGGAAGAAGGTATATACCTTTGGAAATTATATATATTTTTTGGAAGAAGGTATATACCTTTGAAAATTATATTTTTTTTTTGGAAGAAGGTATATACCTTTGGAAATTTTTTATTTTTTTTGGAAGAAGGTATATACCTTTGGAAATTTAATTTTTTTTTTGGAAGAAGGTATATACCTTTGGAAATTATATTTTTTTTTTGGAAGAAGGTATATACCTTTGGAAATTATATTTTTTTTTTGGAAGAAGGTATATACCTTTGGAAATTCTATTTTTTTTTTGGAAGAAGGTATATACCTTTGGAAATTCTATTTTTTTTTTGGAAGAAGGTATATACCTTTGAAAATTATATTTTTTTTTTGGAAGAAGGTATATACCTTTGGAAATTATATTTTTTTTTTGGAAGAAGGTATATACCTTTGAAAATTATATTTTTTTTTTGGAAGAAGGTATATACCTTTGGAAATTTTTTTTTTTTTGGAAGAAGGTATATACCTTGGAAAATTCTATTTTTTTTTTGGAAGAAGGTATATACCTTTGGAAATTTTATTTTTTTTTTGGAAGAAGGTATATACCTTTGGAAATTTTTTTTTTTTTTTGGAAGAGGGTATATACCTTTGGAATTTTTTTTTTTTTTTTGGAAGAAGGTTATACCTTTGGAATTTTTTTATTTTTTTTGGAAGAAGGTATATACCTTTGAAAATTCTATTTTTTTTTTGGAAGAAGGTATATACCTTTGGAAATTATATTTTTTTTTTGGAAGAAGGTATATACCTTTGGAAATTATATATTTTTTTTGGAAGAAGGTATATACCTTTGAAAATTATATTTTTTTTTTGGAAGAAGGTATATACCTTTGAAAATTCTATTTTTTTTTTGGAAGAAGGTATATACCTTTGGAAATTTTATTTATTTTTTGGAAGAAGGTATATACCTTTGGAAATTTTATTTATTTTTTGGAAGAAGGTATATACCTTTGAAAATTTAATTTTTTTTTTGGAAGAAGGTATATACCTTTGAAAATTATATTTTTTTTTTGAAAGAAGGTATATACCTTTGGAAATTATATATTTTTTTTGGAAGAAGGTATATACCTTTGGAAATTTTTTATTTTTTTTGGAAGAAGGTATATACCTTTGGAAATTTTATTTTTTTTTCGGAAGAAGGTATATACCTTTGGAAATTATATTTTTTTTTTGGAAGAAGGTATATACCTTTGGAAATTATATTTTTTTTTTGGAAGAAGGTATATACCTTTGAAAATTATATTTTTTTTTTGGAAGAAGGTATATACCTTTGAAAATTCTATTTTTTTTTTGGAAGAAGGTATATACCTTTGGAAATTTTATTTATTTTTTGGAAGAAGGTATATACCTTTGGAAATTTTATTTATTTTTTGGAAGAAGGTATATACCTTTGAAAATTTTTTTTTTTTTTTGGAAGAAGGTATATACCTTTGGAAATTTTTTTTTTTTTTGGAAGAAGGTATATACCTTTGGAAATTTTATTTTTTTTTTGGAAGAAGGTATATACCTTTGGAAATTTTATTTATTTTTTGGAAGAAGGTATATACCTTTGCTTTTTTTCGATAATTTTTCGAAATTTTGATGAAAATCGGAAGGTATATACCTTTGGAAATTTAATTTTTTTTTTGGAAGAAGGTATATACCTTTGCTTTTTTTCGATAATTTTTCGATAATTTTGATGAAATTCGGAAGGTATATACCTTTGGAAATTTAATTTTTTTTTTTGAAGAAGGTATATACCTTTGCTTTTTTTCGATAATTTTTCGAAATTTTGATGAAAATCGGAAGGTATATACCTTTGGAAATTTAATTTTTTTTTTGGAAGAAGGTATATACCTTTGCTTTTTTTCGATAATTTTTCGATAATTTTGATGAAATTCGGAAGGTATATACCTTTGGAAATTTAATTATTTTTTTGGAAGAAGGTATATACCTTTGCTTTTTTTCGATAATTTTTCGATAATTTTGATGAAATTCGGAAGGTATATACCTTTGGAAATTTAATTATTTTTTTGGAAGAAGGTATATACCTTTGCTTTTTTTCGATAATTTTTCGATAATTTTGATGAAATTCGGAAGGTATATACCTTTGGAAATTTAATTTTTTTTTTGGAAGAAGGTATATACCTTTTCTTTTTTTCGATAATTTTTCGAAATTTTGATGAAAATCGGAAGGTATATACCTTTGGAAATTTAATTTTTTTTTTGGAAGAAGGTATATACCTTTGCTTTTTTTCGATAATTTTTCGATAATTTTGATGAAATTCGGAAGGTATATACCTTTGGAAATTTAATTTTTTTTTTGGAAGAAGGTATATACCTTTTCTTTTTTTCGATAATTTTTCGATAATTTTGATGAAAATCGGAAGGTATATACCTTTGGAAATTTAATTATTTTTTTGGAAGAAGGTATATATATACCTTTGCTTTTTTTCGATAATTTTTCGAAATTTTGATGAAAAACGACAGGTATATACCTTTGCTTTTTTTCGATAATTTTTCGATAATTTTGATGAAATTCGGAAGGTATATACCTTTGGAAATTTAATTATTTTTTTGGAAGAAGGTATATACCTTTGCTTTTTTTCGATAATTTTTCGATAATTTTGATGAAATTCGGAAGGTATATACCTTTGGAAATTTAATTATTTTTTTGGAAGAAGGTATATACCTTTGCTTTTTTTCGATAATTTTTCGATAATTTTGATGAAATTCGGAAGGTATATACCTTTGGAAATTTAATTATTTTTTTGGAAGAAGGTATATACCTTTGCTTTTTTTCGATAATTTTTCGATAATTTTGATGAAATTCGGAAGGTATATACCTTTGGAAATTTAATTTTTTTTTTGGAAGAAGGTATATACCTTTGCTTTTTTTCGATAATTTTTCGATAATTTTGATGAAATTCGGAAGGTATATACCTTTGAAAATTCTATTTTTTTTTTGGAAGAAGGTATATACCTTTGAAAATTTTTTTTTTTTTTGGAAGAAGGTATATACCTTTGGAAATTTTTTTTTTTTTTGGAAGAAGGTATATACCTTTGGAAATTTTATTTTTTTTTTGGAAGAAGGTATATACCTTTGGAAATTTTTTTTTTTTTTTGGAAGAAGGTATATACCTTTGAAAATTTAATTTTTTTTTTGGAAGAAGGTATATACCTTTGAAATTTTTTTTTTTTTTTGGAAGAAGGTATATACCTTTGGAAATTATATTTTTTTTTTGGAAGAAGGTATATACCTTTGGAAATTTTTTATTTTTTTTGGAAGAAGGTATATACCTTTGGAAATTTTATTTTTTTTTCGGAAGAAGGTATATACCTTTGGAAATTATATTTTTTTTTTGGAAGAAGGTATATACCTTTGGAAATTTTTTTTTTTTTTGGAAGAAGGTATATACCTTTGGAAATTTTATTTTTTTTTTGGAAGAAGGTATATACCTTTTCTTTTTTTCGATAATTTTTCGAAATTTTGATGAAAATCGGAAGGTATATACCTTTGGAAATTTAATTTTTTTTTTGGAAGAAGGTATATACCTTTGCTTTTTTTCGATAATTTTTCGATAATTTTGATGAAATTCGGAAGGTATATACCTTTGGAAATTTAATTATTTTTTTGGAAGAAGGTATATACCTTTGCTTTTTTTCGATAATTTTTCGATAATTTTGATGAAATTCGGAAGGTATATACCTTTGGAAATTTAATTATTTTTTTGGAAGAAGGTATATACCTTTGCTTTTTTTCGATAATTTTTCGATAATTTTGATGAAATTCGGAAGGTATATACCTTTGGAAATTTAATTTTTTTTTTGGAAGAAGGTATATACCTTTGCTTTTTTTCGATAATTTTTCGATAATTTTGATGAAATTCGGAAGGTATATACCTTTGAAAATTCTATTTTTTTTTTGGAAGAAGGTATATACCTTTGAAAATTTTTTTTTTTTTTGGAAGAAGGTATATACCTTTGGAAATTTTTTTTTTTTTTGGAAGAAGGTATATACCTTTGGAAATTTTATTTTTTTTTTGGAAGAAGGTATATACCTTTGGAAATTTTTTTTTTTTTTTGGAAGAAGGTATATACCTTTGAAAATTTAATTTTTTTTTTGGAAGAAGGTATATACCTTTGAAATTTTTTTTTTTTTTTGGAAGAAGGTATATACCTTTGGAAATTATATTTTTTTTTTGGAAGAAGGTATATACCTTTGGAAATTTTTTTTTTTTTTGGAAGAAGGTATATACCTTTGGAAATTTTATTTTTTTTTCGGAAGAAGGTATATACCTTTGGAAATTATATTTTTTTTTTGGAAGAAGGTATATACCTTTGGAAATTTTTTTTTTTTTTGGAAGAAGGTATATACCTTTGGAAATTTTTTTTTTTTTTTGGAAGAAGGTATATACCTTTGGAAATTTTTTTTTTTTTTTGGAAGAAGGTATATACCTTTGAAAATTTTTTTTTTTTTTGGAAGAAGGTATATACCTTTGGAAATTTTTTATTTTTTTTGGAAGAAGGTATATACCTTTGGAAATTATATTTTTTTTTTGGAAGAAGGTATATACCTTTGGAAATTATATTTTTTTTTTGGAAGAAGGTATAACCTTTGGAAATTATATTTTTTTTTTGGAAGAAGGTATATACCTTTGAAAATTTAATTTTTTTTTTGGAAGAAGGTATATACCTTTGAAAATTTTATTTTTTTTTTGGAAGAAGGTATATACCTTTGGAAATTTTATTTATTTTTTGGAAGAAGGTATATACCTTTGAAAATTATATTTTTTTTTTGGAAGAAGGTATATACCTTTGGAAATTATATTTTTTTTTTGGAAGAAGGTATATACCTTTGGAAATTTTTTTTTTTTTTGGAAGAAGGTATATACCTTTGGAAATTTTATTTTTTTTTTGGAAGAAGGTATATACCTTTGAAAATTTTATTTTTTTTTTGGAAGAAGGTATATACCTTTGGAAATTTTTATTTTTTTTTGGAAGAAGGTATATACCTTTGGAAATTTTATTTTTTTTTCGGAAGAAGGTATATACCTTTGGAAATTATATTTTTTTTTGGAAGAAGGTATATACCTTTGGAAATTTTTTTTTTTTTTGGAAGAAGGTATATACCTTTGGAAATTTAATTTTTTTTTTGGAAGAAGGTATATACCTTTGAAAATTTTATTTTTTTTTTGGAAGAAGGTATATACCTTTGGAAATTATATTTTTTTTTTGGAAGAAGGTATATACCTTTGGAAATTATATTTTTTTTTTGGAAGAAGGTATATACCTTTGGAAATTTTTTTTTTTTTTGGAAGAAGGTATATACCTTTGGAAATTTTTTTTTTTTTTTGGAAGAAGGTAATATACCTTTGGAAATTTTTTTTTTTTTTTGGAAGAAGGTATATACCTTTGAAAATTTTTTTTTTTTTTGGAAGAAGGTATATACCTTTGGAAATTTTTTTTTTTTTTTGGAAGAAGGTATATACCTTTGGAAATTAGTTAGTTAAAGAGTCCGCAATCCTAAAGATTGGTTGGAAACAGCACGCCATGCCGATCTATCCTGAGCTAATCCCTTCATCTCCCTATAGCTATTCATCTCAACGTCTTCAACTATCTGACTCACATACTCCAATCTAGGCCTACCTACCCCTCTCTTTCCCTCCACTCTACCTTCTATGATCAATTGCATAATCCCCCCATGCCTAAGAATATGCCCTACTAATCTGTCTCTCCTACGTTGTAACACTCTCCAAATACTTCTCTTCTCCCCTACTAACTCTAGTACAGCTTCATTTGTTACTTTATCTTCCCAACCAATCCTCATCATCCTCCTATAACACCACATTTCAAGTGCTTCTAATCTACGCTTCTCTTCCTTTCCTATAGTCCACGCCTCACACCCGTACAGTGCTACACTCCAAACATATACCTTCAGTAATCTTTTTCTAATACCCAAGTCAATATTTGATCTTAAAATCTGTTCTTTTTCTACGAATGCCTTCCTACCCTGTGCTATCCTACACTTTATATCTACCTTGCTTCGATTATCTTTTGTGATTCTACTGCCTAAATAACAAAAATCTGACACTTCTTCGATTCTATTATCTCCTATTGTGATCCTCATTTTTCTACTGCATTCCTTTTTGTCACACCTCATCACTTTAGTTTTACCTATATTTATTTTCATGTTAAAATCCCTAGTCAATACTGCCTGCATACCATTCAATACCCTTTCTAATTTCTTTTCGCTTTCTTCCAATATAGCTATATCGTCGGCGAATCTCAGCATATATATTTTCTCTCCCTGTACATTCACACCTACACTATACTCTTCTTTTACTTTGTTTATTGCATCTTCTATATATAGATTAAATAATAACGGTGAGAGTGTACATCCCTGCCGAACTCCCTTCCCTATTTTTGCTACCTCTTCTTCCCCCTCAATTCTAACTAAGGCAGTTTGGTGTTTATATAAGTTAAAAATTATTCTCCTATCCTTATAATCTATACCCGTTTCTTTTAAAATTCTAAACATTATGTCCCAATCTACATTGTCAAATGCCTTTTCTAAGTCTACAAAAGCTATGCAAGTTACCTTTCCTACCCTATTTCTTTTTTCTACTACCGTTCTTAGTGCTAGAATCGCCTCCCTCGTCCCTCTGTTTTTCCTAAAACCAAACTGATCTTCTCCTAGCCTTTCCTCTACTTTATTTTCTAATCTCCTATAAATAATCTTTAACAATATCTTCGATGCATGTGATAGTAGGCTAATGGTCCTATAGTTCTCACACAAATTAGCTCCTATTTTCTTCGGCATTGTTACTATTCTACTACGCTGAAAATCCTGTGGTACTTCTCCCTTCTCATATATTTTACAAACTAACCTGTATAATCGCTCCTGCATTTTTTCCCCTGCGTGTTTTATTAATTCGGCTGGTATCATATCAATCCCCGCTTCTTTGTTATTCCGTAAATCATTTAATGCTCTATGAAACTCTGACCTAAGTATGCTAGGACCTAAGTCATCCTCATCTATCTGTTCCACATTTTCTAGCTCCTCCATGTCCTGCCTACCTTTATATAAATCTTCAAGATACTCCTTCCATCTTCTAGCTTTTTCCTTATTTTCTGTGAGTTCCTTACCCTGCTTATCACATATAATGTTACCCTTTGGTTTTACTTTAGAAAAATGTGACTTAATTTTCCTGTAGCCCAAATCTACTTTACCTCTTCTCATATCCTCCTCAATATCCTCACAATTTCCTTTTATCCATTCTTCTTTCGCTAGCTTGCATTTCCTATTAATTAAGTTCCTTAGTTCCTTATATTTTTTCTGTCCTGCTTCTGTGTTTCCAATTTTAATTTTCCTTCTTGCTTCTATCATTTTAACTATTTCTTCCGTGATCCATTCCCTCCTACCTGCCCTTTTCTTTGTGCCTAATACTTCATTTGCTGCTGTAGTTAACCCATTTCTGATTTCCCTCCATTCGCAATCTATGTCGTTCCTAGATGTTCCATTAGCCATGATTTCTACTTTCTGCTTGTACTTTTCACATACATCAGCTAATTTTAACCTATCGACATCTACTCTGACCTGTTTAGACTTCTGTAATTTCTTGAATTTGACCTCTGAGTCCAGGACTACTAAATTATGGTCACTATCAATATCTGCTCCAGGGTAACTCTTACAATTCTTAATCTGGTTCCTAAACCTCTCTTTAACCAGTATGTAATCTATCTGATACCTCCCTATATCTCCTGGCATTTTCCACGTATATATCCTGCGCTTGTGATTCTGAAAAAGCGTGTTTGCTACCACTAGCTTATTCCTAATACAAAACTCTACCAATCTATCCCCTCTATCATTACGTGTTCCTATTCCATATTCTCCTACTATTGAAACTTCCTTTCCCTTACCTACTACGGCATTCCAATCTCCGGTTACAATTAGATTATCCTGTCCTTTAACGTTTGCTAACCTAGATTCAATCTCCTCATAAATGGATTCTACCTCCTCATCATCGTGACTTGAAGTTGGCATATATACTTGCACTATAACTGTGTCCGTTGGCTTCGTGTCTAATCTAATAGTTATAATTCTATCACTAACTTGGCAATAACTCTTTATTCTACATCCCAACTTTCTATTCATTATAAAACCTACACCGGTATGCCCATTATCTGATGCTGTGGTTATTAATCTGTATTCTCCTGACCACGTATCTACTTGATCTTTCCTCCTAACTTCACTAATCCCTACAATATCCAGTCTAAGTCTCTCCATTTCTAATTTCAAATTCTCTAACTTTCCTATCCTATTCAAACTGCGTATATTCCACGCTCCGACTCGTAGAATACTCGATGAAATCGATCTCTTGCCCGCCCCAGAATCCGAGGGCTTGCCTGCTACCGAAGTAGCAGGATGAGATTCTGAGCCATTGGCTCTACTCATCTGGGGTATTATATTTGAGATAATCGACATTTTCATACTGTAATCTGGAGAAGGGTACAGTGCTGGTTTCTCCTTGCCTTGCACCGACCAATGAGTGCATATTTTAGCCGTCGCCCCACCGATTCAGCCTAATCCCCCTAATACCGTGGGTTAGCCTGAATCTTTCCTATAGACCGGGATCCCTGTATAGGGACCGCTCTATAGGCCAGAGCGTCGTTGCCCATGTCTTGCCCCTAGGAGGCATATGCAGTGCATTGGCACACTATTGACACTTTGGAAATTATATTTTTTTTTTGGAAGAAGGTATATACCTTTGGAAATTATATTTTTTTTTTGGAAGAAGGTATAACCTTTGGAAATTATATTTTTTTTTTGGAAGAAGGTATATACCTTTGAAAATTTAATTTTTTTTTTGGAAGAAGGTATATACCTTTGAAAATTTTATTTTTTTTTTGGAAGAAGGTATATACCTTTGGAAATTTTATTTATTTTTTGGAAGAAGGTATATACCTTTGAAAATTATATTTTTTTTTTGGAAGAAGGTATATACCTTTGGAAATTATATTTTTTTTTTGGAAGAAGGTATATACCTTTGAAAATTTTTTTTTTTTTTGGAAGAAGGTATATACCTTTGGAAATTATATTTTTTTTTTGGAAGAAGGTATATACCTTTGGAAATTTTTTTTTTTTTTTGGAAGAAGGTATATACCTTTGGAAATTATATTTTTTTTTTGGAAGAAGGTATATACCTTTGGAATTTTTTTTTTTTTTTTGGAAGAAGGTATATACCTTTGGAAATTTTTTTTTTTTTTTGGAAGAAGGTATATACCTTTGAAAATTTAATTTTTTTTTTGGAAGAAGGTATATACCTTTGAAAAATTTTTTTTTTTTTGGAAGAAGGTATATACCTTTGGAAATTTTTATTTTTTTTTGGAAGAAGGTATATACCTTTGAAAATTATATATTTTTTTTGAAAGAAGGTATATACCTTTGGAAATTTTATTTTATTTTTGGAAGAAGGTATATAACTTTGAAAATTCTATTTTTTTTTTGGAAGAAGGTATATACCTTTGGAAATTTTATTTTTTTTTTGGAAGAAGGTATATACCTTTGAAAATTATATTTTTTTTTTGGAAGAAGGTATATACCTTTGAAAATTCTATTTTTTTTTTGAAGAAGGTATATACCTTTGCTTTTTTTCGATAATTTTTCGAAATTTTGATGAAAATCGGAAGGTATATACCTTTGGAAATTTAATTATTTTTTTGGAAGAAGGTATATACCTTTGCTTTTTTTCGATAATTTTTCGATAATTTTGATGAAATTCGGAAGGTATATACCTTTGGAAATTTAATTATTTTTTTGGAAGAAGGTATATACCTTTTCTTTTTTTCGATAATTTTTCGAAATTTTGATGAAAATCGGAAGGTATATACCTTTGGAAATTTAATTTTTTTTTTGGAAGAAGGTATATACCTTTGCTTTTTTTCGATAATTTTTCGATAATTTTGATGAAATTCGGAAGGTATATACCTTTGGAAATTTAATTTTTTTTTTGGAAGAAGGTATATACCTTTTCTTTTTTTCGATAATTTTTCGATAATTTTGATGAAAATCGGAAGGTATATACCTTTGGAAATTTAATTATTTTTTTGGAAGCAGGTATATACCTTTGCTTTTTTTCGATAATTTTTCGAAATTTTGATGAAAAACGACAGGTATATACCTTTGCTTTTTTTCGATAATTTTTCGATAATTTTGATGAAATTCGGAAGGTATATACCTTTGGAAATTTAATTATTTTTTTGGAAGCAGGTATATACCTTTGCTTTTTTTCGATAATTTTTCGAAATTTTGATGAAAAACGACAGGTATATACCTTTGCTTTTTTTCGATAATTTTTCGATAATTTTGATGAAATTCGGAAGGTATATACCTTTGGAAATTTAATTATTTTTTTGGAAGAAGGTATATACCTTTGCTTTTTTTCGATAATTTTTCGATAATTTTGATGAAATTCGGAAGGTATATACCTTTGGAAATTTAATTATTTTTTTGGAAGAAGGTATATACCTTTGCTTTTTTTCGATAATTTTTCGATAATTTTGATGAAATTCGGAAGGTATATACCTTTGGAAATTTAATTTTTTTTTTGGAAGAAGGTATATACCTTTTCTTTTTTTCGATAATTTTTCGAAATTTTGATGAAAATCGGAAGGTATATACCTTTGGAAATTTAATTTTTTTTTTGGAAGAAGGTATATACCTTTGCTTTTTTTCGATAATTTTTCGATAATTTTGATGAAATTCGGAAGGTATATACCTTTGGAAATTTAATTTTTTTTTTGGAAGAAGGTATATACCTTTTCTTTTTTTCGATAATTTTTCGATAATTTTGATGAAAATCGGAAGGTATATACCTTTGGAAATTTAATTATTTTTTTGGAAGCAGGTATATACCTTTGCTTTTTTTCGATAATTTTTCGAAATTTTGATGAAAAACGACAGGTATATACCTTTGCTTTTTTTCGATAATTTTTCGATAATTTTGATGAAATTCGGAAGGTATATACCTTTGGAAATTTAATTATTTTTTTGGAAGAAGGTATATACCTTTGCTTTTTTTCGATAATTTTTCGATAATTTTGATGAAATTCGGAAGGTATATACCTTTGGAAATTTAATTATTTTTTTGGAAGAAGGTATATACCTTTGCTTTTTTTCGATAATTTTTCGATAATTTTGATGAAATTCGGAAGGTATATACCTTTGGAAATTTAATTTTTTTTTTGGAAGAAGGTATATACCTTTGAAAATTTTTTTTTTTTTTGGAAGAAGGTATATACCTTTGGAAATTTTTTATTTTTTTTGGAAGAAGGTATATACCTTTGAAAATTATATTTTTTTTTTGAAAGAAGGTATATACCTTTGGAAATTTTATTTTATTTTTGGAAGAAGGTATATACCTTTGAAAATTATATTTTTTTTTTGAAAGAAGGTATATACCTTTGGAAATTATATATTTTTTTTGGAAGAAGGTATATACCTTTGGAAATTTTTTTTTTTTTTGGAAGAAGGTATATACCTTTGAAAATTATATTTTTTTTTTGAAAGAAGGTATATACCTTTGGAAATTTTATTTTTTTTTTGGAAGAAGGTATATACCTTTGAAAATTATATTTTTTTTTTGAAAGAAGGTATATACCTTTGGAAATTATATATTTTTTTTGGAAGAAGGTATATACCTTTGGAAATTTTTTTTTTTTTTGGAAGAAGGTATATACCTTTGGAAATTTAATTTTTTTTTTGGAAGAAGGTATATACCTTTGAAAATTTTATTTTTTTTTCGGAAGAAGGTATATACCTTTGAAAATTATATTTTTTTTTTGAAAGAAGGTATATACCTTTGGAAATTATATTTTTTTTTTGGAAGAAGGTATAACCTTTGGAAATTATATTTTTTTTTTGGAAGAAGGTATATACCTTTGAAAATTTAATTTTTTTTTTGGAAGAAGGTATATACCTTTGAAAATTTTATTTTTTTTTTGGAAGAAGGTATATACCTTTGGAAATTTTATTTATTTTTTGGAAGAAGGTATATACCTTTGCTTTTTTTCGATAATTTTTCGATAATTTTGATGAAATTCGGAAGGTATATACCTTTGGAAATTTAATTATTTTTTTGGAAGAAGGTATATACCTTTGCTTTTTTTCGATAATTTTTCGATAATTTTGATGAAATTCGGAAGGTATATACCTTTGGAAATTTAATTTTTTTTTTGGAAGAAGGTATATACCTTTGGAAATTTTTTTTTTTTTTTGGAAGAAGGTATATACCTTTGAAAATTTAATTTTTTTTTTGGAAGAAGGTATATACCTTTGAAAATTTTTTTTTTTTTTGGAAGAAGGTATATACCTTTGGAAATTTTTTATTTTTTTTGGAAGAAGGTATATACCTTTGAAAATTATATTTTTTTTTTGAAAGAAGGTATATACCTTTGGAAATTTTATTTTTTTTTTGGAAGAAGGTATATACCTTTGGAAATTTTTTTTTTTTTTGGAAGAAGGTATATACCTTTGGAAATTTTTTTTTTTTTTTGGAAGAAGGTATATACCTTTGAAAATTTAATTTTTTTTTTGGAAGAAGGTATATACCTTTGAAAAATTTTTTTTTTTTTGGAAGAAGGTATATACCTTTGGAAATTTTTATTTTTTTTTGGAAGAAGGTATATACCTTTGAAAATTATATATTTTTTTTGAAAGAAGGTATATACCTTTGGAAATTTTATTTTATTTTTGGAAGAAGGTATATAACTTTGAAAATTCTATTTTTTTTTTGGAAGAAGGTATATACCTTTGGAAATTTTATTTTTTTTTTGGAAGAAGGTATATACCTTTGAAAATTATATTTTTTTTTTGGAAGAAGGTATATACCTTTGAAAATTCTATTTTTTTTTTGAAGAAGGTATATACCTTTGCTTTTTTTCGATAATTTTTCGAAATTTTGATGAAAATCGGAAGGTATATACCTTTGGAAATTTAATTATTTTTTTGGAAGAAGGTATATACCTTTGCTTTTTTTCGATAATTTTTCGATAATTTTGATGAAATTCGGAAGGTATATACCTTTGGAAATTTAATTATTTTTTTGGAAGAAGGTATATACCTTTTCTTTTTTTCGATAATTTTTCGAAATTTTGATGAAAATCGGAAGGTATATACCTTTGGAAATTTAATTTTTTTTTTGGAAGAAGGTATATACCTTTGCTTTTTTTCGATAATTTTTCGATAATTTTGATGAAATTCGGAAGGTATATACCTTTGGAAATTTAATTTTTTTTTTGGAAGAAGGTATATACCTTTTCTTTTTTTCGATAATTTTTCGATAATTTTGATGAAAATCGGAAGGTATATACCTTTGGAAATTTAATTATTTTTTTGGAAGCAGGTATATACCTTTGCTTTTTTTCGATAATTTTTCGAAATTTTGATGAAAAACGACAGGTATATACCTTTGCTTTTTTTCGATAATTTTTCGATAATTTTGATGAAATTCGGAAGGTATATACCTTTGGAAATTTAATTATTTTTTTGGAAGAAGGTATATACCTTTGCTTTTTTTCGATAATTTTTCGATAATTTTGATGAAATTCGGAAGGTATATACCTTTGGAAATTTAATTATTTTTTTGGAAGAAGGTATATACCTTTGCTTTTTTTCGATAATTTTTCGATAATTTTGATGAAATTCGGAAGGTATATACCTTTGGAAATTTAATTTTTTTTTTGGAAGAAGGTATATACCTTTTCTTTTTTTCGATAATTTTTCGAAATTTTGATGAAAATCGGAAGGTATATACCTTTGGAAATTTAATTTTTTTTTTGGAAGAAGGTATATACCTTTGCTTTTTTTCGATAATTTTTCGATAATTTTGATGAAATTCGGAAGGTATATACCTTTGGAAATTTAATTTTTTTTTTGGAAGAAGGTATATACCTTTTCTTTTTTTCGATAATTTTTCGATAATTTTGATGAAAATCGGAAGGTATATACCTTTGGAAATTTAATTATTTTTTTGGAAGCAGGTATATACCTTTGCTTTTTTTCGATAATTTTTCGAAATTTTGATGAAAAACGACAGGTATATACCTTTGCTTTTTTTCGATAATTTTTCGATAATTTTGATGAAATTCGGAAGGTATATACCTTTGGAAATTTAATTATTTTTTTGGAAGAAGGTATATACCTTTGCTTTTTTTCGATAATTTTTCGATAATTTTGATGAAATTCGGAAGGTATATACCTTTGGAAATTTAATTATTTTTTTGGAAGAAGGTATATACCTTTGCTTTTTTTCGATAATTTTTCGATAATTTTGATGAAATTCGGAAGGTATATACCTTTGGAAATTTAATTTTTTTTTTGGAAGAAGGTATATACCTTTGAAAATTTTTTTTTTTTTTGGAAGAAGGTATATACCTTTGGAAATTTTTTATTTTTTTTGGAAGAAGGTATATACCTTTGAAAATTATATTTTTTTTTTGAAAGAAGGTATATACCTTTGGAAATTTTATTTTATTTTTGGAAGAAGGTATATACCTTTGGAAATTATATATTTTTTTTGGAAGAAGGTATATACCTTTGGAAATTTTTTTTTTTTTTGGAAGAAGGTATATACCTTTGAAAATTATATTTTTTTTTTGAAAGAAGGTATATACCTTTGGAAATTTTATTTTTTTTTTGGAAGAAGGTATATACCTTTGAAAATTATATTTTTTTTTTGAAAGAAGGTATATACCTTTGGAAATTATATATTTTTTTTGGAAGAAGGTATATACCTTTGGAAATTTTTTTTTTTTTTGGAAGAAGGTATATACCTTTGGAAATTTAATTTTTTTTTTGGAAGAAGGTATATACCTTTGAAAATTTTATTTTTTTTTCGGAAGAAGGTATATACCTTTGAAAATTATATTTTTTTTTTGAAAGAAGGTATATACCTTTGGAAATTATATTTTTTTTTTGGAAGAAGGTATAACCTTTGGAAATTATATTTTTTTTTTGGAAGAAGGTATATACCTTTGAAAATTTAATTTTTTTTTTGGAAGAAGGTATATACCTTTGAAAATTTTATTTTTTTTTTGGAAGAAGGTATATACCTTTGGAAATTTTATTTATTTTTTGGAAGAAGGTATATACCTTTGCTTTTTTTCGATAATTTTTCGATAATTTTGATGAAATTCGGAAGGTATATACCTTTGGAAATTTAATTATTTTTTTGGAAGAAGGTATATACCTTTGCTTTTTTTCGATAATTTTTCGATAATTTTGATGAAATTCGGAAGGTATATACCTTTGGAAATTTAATTTTTTTTTTGGAAGAAGGTATATACCTTTGGAAATTTTTTTTTTTTTTTGGAAGAAGGTATATACCTTTGAAAATTTAATTTTTTTTTTGGAAGAAGGTATATACCTTTGAAAATTTTTTTTTTTTTTGGAAGAAGGTATATACCTTTGGAAATTTTTTATTTTTTTTGGAAGAAGGTATATACCTTTGAAAATTATATTTTTTTTTTGAAAGAAGGTATATACCTTTGGAAATTTTATTTTTTTTTTGGAAGAAGGTATATACCTTTGGAAATTATATTTTTTTTTTGGAAGAAGGTATATACCTTTGGAAATTTTTTTTTTTTTTGGAAGAAGGTATATACCTTTGGAAATTTTATTTTTTTTTTGAAGAAGGTATATACCTTTGGAAATTTTTATTTTTTTTTGGAAGAAGGTATATACCTTTGGAAATTTTATTTATTTTTTGGAAGAAGGTATATACCTTTGAAAATTATATTTTTTTTTTGGAAGAAGGTATATACCTGTGGAAATTATATTTTTTTTTTGGAAGAAGGTATATACCTTTGGAAATTTTTTTTTTTTTTGGAAGAAGGTATATACCTTTGGAAATTTTTATTTTTTTTTGGAAGAAGGTATATACCTTTGAAAATTTAATTTTTTTTTTGGAAGAAGGTATATACCTTTGAAAATTTTTTTTTTTTTTGGAAGAAGGTATATACCTTTGAAAATTTAATTTTTTTTTTGGAAGAAGGTATATACCTTTGAAATTTTTTTTTTTTTTTGGAAGAAGGTATATACCTTTGAAAATTATATTTTTTTTTTGAAAGAAGGTATATACCTTTGAAAATTATATTTTTTTTTTGAAAGAAGGTATATACCTTTGGAAATTTTTTTTTTTTTTGGAAGAAGGTATATACCTTTGGAATTTTTTTATTTTTTTTGGAAGAAGGTATATACCTTTGGAAATTTTTTTTTTTTTTGGAAGAAGGTATATACCTTTGGAATTTTTTTATTTTTTTTGGAAGAAGGTATATACCTTTGAAAATTATATTTTTTTTTTGAAAGAAGGTATATACCTTTGAAAATTTTATTTTTTTTTTGGAAGAAGGTATATACCTTTGAAAATTATATTTTTTTTTTGAAAGAAGGTATATACCTTTGAAAATTTAATTTTTTTTTTGGAAGAAGGTATATACCTTTGAAAATTTTTTTTTTTTTTGGAAGAAGGTATATACCTTTGGAAATTTTTATTTTTTTTTGGAAGAAGGTATATACCTTTGAAAATTATATATTTTTTTTGAAAGAAGGTATATACCTTTGGAAATTTTATTTTATTTTTGGAAGAAGGTATATACCTTTGGAAATTTTTTTTTTTTTTTGGAAGAGGGTATATACCTTTGGAAATTTTTTTTTTTTGGAAGAAGGTATATAACTTTGAAAATTCTATTTTTTTTTTGGAAGAAGGTATATACCTTTGGAAATTTTTTTTTTTTTTTGGAAGAAGGTATATACCTTTGAAAATTATATTTTTTTTTTGAAAGAAGGTATATACCTTTGGAAATTATATTTTTTTTTTGGAAGAAGGTATAACCTTTGAAAATTCTATTTTTTTTTTGGAAGAAGGTATATACCTTTGGAAATTTTATTTATTTTTTGGAAGAAGGTATATACCTTTGGAAATTTTATTTATTTTTTGGAAGAAGGTATATACCTTTGAAAATTTTATTTTTTTTTTGGAAGAAGGTATATACCTTTGGAAATTATATTTTTTTTTTTGGAAGAAGGTATATACCTTTGGAAATTATATTTTTTTTTTGGAAGAAGGTATATACCTTTGGAAATTTTTTTTTTTTTTGGAAGAAGGTATATACCTTTGGAAATTTTATTTTTTTTTTGGAAGAAGGTATATACCTTTGGAAATTTTTATTTTTTTTTGGAAGAAGGTATATACCTTTGGAAATTTTTTTTTTTTTTGGAAGAAGGTATATACCTTTGGAAATTTTTTTTTTTTTTGGAAGAAGGTATATACCTTTGGAAATTTTTATTTTTTTTTGGAAGAAGGTATATACCTTTGAAAATTTAATTTTTTTTTTGGAAGAAGGTATATACCTTTGAAAATTTTTTTTTTTTTTGGAAGAAGGTATATACCTTTGGAAATTTTTATTTTTTTTTGGAAGAAGGTATATACCTTTGAAAATTATATATTTTTTTTGAAAGAAGGTATATACCTTTGGAAATTTTATTTTTTTTTTGGAAGAAGGTATATACCTTTGGAAATTTTATTTTATTTTTAGAAGAAGGTATATACCTTTGGAAATTTTATTTTATTTTTAGAAGAAGGTATATACCTTTGGAAATTTTATTTTATTTTTAGAAGAAGGTATATACCTTTGGAAATTTTTTTTTTTTTTTAGAAGAAGGTATATACCTTTGGAATTTTTTTTTTTTTTTTTAGAAGAAGGTATATACCTTTGGAAATTTTTTTTTTTAGAAAAAGGTATACCTTTGGAAATTTTTTTTTTTTTTAGAAGAAGGTATATACCTTTGGAAATTTTATTTTATTTTTAGAAGAAGGTATATACCTTTGGAAATTTTATTTTTTTTTAGAAGAAGGTATATACCTTTGGAAATTTTATTTTATTTTTAGAAGAAGGTATATACCTTTGGAAATTTTATTTTTTTTTTAGAAGAAGGTATATACCTTTGGAAATTTAATTTTATTTTTAGAAGAAGGTATATACCTTTGGAAATTTTTTTTTTTTTTTAGAAGAAGGTATATACCTTTGGAAATTTAATTTTATTTTTAGAAGAAGGTATATACCTTTGGAAATTTTATTTTTTTATTTAGAAGGTATATACCTTTGGAAATTTTATTTTTTATTTTTAGAAGAAGGTATATACCTTTGGAATTTTTTTTTTTTTTTTAGAAGAAGGTATATACCTTTGAAAATTTTAAGGTATTTTTAGAAGAAGGTATATACCTTTGAAAATTTTATTTTTTTTTGGAAGAAGGTATATACCTTTGAAAATTTTATTTTTTTTTTAGAAGAAGGTATATACCTTTGGAAATTTTATTTTTTTTTTAGAAGAAGGTATATACCTTTGAAAATTTTATTGTATTTTTAGAAGAAGGTATATACCTTTGAAAATTTTTTTTTTTTTTTAGAAGAAGGTATATACCTTTGGAAAATTTATTTTTTTTTAGAAGAAGGTATATACCTTTGGAAATTTTATTTTTTTATTTAGAAGGTATATACCTTTGGAAATTTTATTTTTTATTTTTAGAAGAAGGTATATACCTTTGGAAATTTTATTTTTTTTTTAGAAGAAGGTATATACCTTTGGAAATTTTATTTTATTTTTAGAAGAAGGTATATACCTTTGGAAATTTTATTTTTATTTTGGAAGAAGGTATATACCTTTGAAAATTTTATTTTTATTTTGGAAGAAGGTATATACCTTTGAAAATTTTATTGTATTTTTAGAAGAAGGTATATACCTTTGAAAATTTTATTTTTTTTTGGAAGAAGGTATATACCTTTGGAAATTTTTATTTTTTTTTGGAAGAAGGTATATACCTTTGAAAATTTTATTTTATTTTTAGAAGAAGGTATATACCTTTGAAAATTTTATTGTATTTTTAGAAGAGGGTATATACCTATGAAAATTTTATTTTTTTTTTGGAAGAAGGTATATACCTTTGAAAATTTTATTTTATTTTTAGAAGAAGGTATATACCTTTGAAAATTTTATTTTTTTTTTGGAAGAAGGTATATACCTTTGAAAATTTTATTTTATTTTTAGAAGAAGGTATATACCTTTGGAAATTTTTATTTTTTTTTGGAAGAAGGTATATACCTTTGAAAATTTTATTTTATTTTTAGAAGAAGGTATATACCTTTGGAAATTTAATTTTTTTTTTAGAAGAAGGTATATACCTTTGAAAATTTTATTTTATTTTTAGAAGAAGGTATATGAAATTTAATTTTATTTTTAGAAGAAGGTATATACCTTTGGAAATTTTATTTTATTTTTAGAAGAAGGTATATACCTTTGGAAATTTTATTTTATTTTTAGAAGGTATATACCTTTGGAAATTTTATTTTATTTTTAGAAGAAGGTATATACCTTTGGAAATTTTATTTTTTTTTAGAAGAAGGTATATACCTTTGGAAATTTTATTTTATTTTTAGAAGAAGGTATATACCTTTGGAAATTTTATTTTTTTTTTAGAAGAAGGTATATACCTTTGGAAATTTAATTTTATTTTTAGAAGAAGGTATATACCTTTGGAAATTTTTTTTTTTTTTTAGAAGAAGGTATATACCTTTGGAAATTTAATTTTATTTTTAGAAGAAGGTATATACCTTTGGAAATTTTATTTTTTTATTTAGAAGGTATATACCTTTGGAAATTTTATTTTTTATTTTTAGAAGAAGGTATATACCTTTGGAATTTTTTTTTTTTTTTTAGAAGAAGGTATTTACCTTTGAAAATTTTATTGTATTTTTAGAAGAAGGTATATACCTTTGAAAATTTTATTTTTTTTTGGAAGAAGGTATATACCTTTGAAAATTTTATTTTTTTTTTAGAAGAAGGTATATACCTTTGGAAATTTTATTTTTTTTTTAGAAGAAGGTATATACCTTTGAAAATTTTATTGTATTTTTAGAAGAAGGTATATACCTTTGAAAATTTTATTTTTTTTTTAGAAGAAGGTATATACCTTTGAAAATTTTATTTTTTTTTTAGAAGAAGGTATATACCTTTGAAAATTTTATTTTTTTTTTAGAAGAAGGTATACACCTTTGGAAATTTTTTTTTTTTTTTTAGAAGAAGGTATATACCTTTGGAAATTTTTTTTTTTAGAAAAAGGTATACCTTTGGAATTTTTTTTTTTTTTTAGATGAAGGTATATACCTTTGGAAATTTTATTTTATTTTTAGAAGAAGGTATATACCTTTGGAAAATTTATTTTTTTTTAGAAGAAGGTATATACCTTTGGAAATTTTATTTTTTTATTTAGAAGGTATATACCTTTGGAAATTTTATTTTTTATTTTTAGAAGAAGGTATATACCTTTGGAAATTTTATTTTTTTTTTAGAAGAAGGTATATACCTTTGGAAATTTTATTTTATTTTTAGAAGAAGGTATATACCTTTGGAAATTTTATTTTTATTTTGGAAGAAGGTATATACCTTTGAAAATTTTATTTTTATTTTGGAAGAAGGTATATACCTTTGAAAATTTTATTGTATTTTTAGAAGAAGGTATATACCTTTGAAAATTTTATTTTATTTTTAGAAGAAGGTATATACCTTTGAAAATTTTATTTTTTTTTTGGAAGAAGGTATATACCTTTGAAAATTTTATTTTATTTTTAGAAGAAGGTATATACCTTTGGAAATTTTTATTTTTTTTTGGAAGAAGGTATATACCTTTGAAAATTTTATTTTATTTTTAGAAGAAGGTATATACCTTTGAAAATTTTATTTTATTTTTAGAAGAAGGTATATACCTTTGGAAATTTAATTTTATTTTTAGAAGAAGGTATATACCTTTGGAAATTTTATTTTTTTTTGGAAGGTATATACCTTTGAAAATTTTTTTTTTTTTTTGGAAGAAGGTATATACCTTTGGAAATTTAATTTTATTTTTAGAAGAAGGTATATACCTTTGGAAATTTTTTATTTTTTTTGGAAGAAGGTATATACCTCTGAACATTTTATTATTTTTTTGGAAGAAGGTATATACCTTTGGAAATTTTATTTTATTTTTAGAAGAAGGTATATACCTTTGGAAATTTAATTTTATTTTTAGAAGAAGGTATATACCTTTGGAAATTTTTTTTTTTTTTTAGAAGAAGGTATATACCTTTGGAAATTTTTTTTTTTTTTTAGAAGAAGGTATATACCTTTGAAAATTTTATTTTATTTTTAGAAGAAGGTATATACCTTTGGAAATTTTTTTTTTTTTTTAGAAGAAGGTATATACCTTTGGAATTTTTTTTTTTTTTTTAGAAGAAGGTATATACCTTTGGAAATTTTATTTTATTTTTAGAAGAAGGTATATACCTTTGGAAATTTAATTTTATTTTTAGAAGAAGGTATATACCTTTGGAATTTTTTTTTTTTTTTAGAAGAAGGTATATACCTTTGGAAATTTTTATTTTTTTTTTAGAAGAAGGTATATACCTTTGAAAATTTTATTTTATTTTTAGAAGAAGGTATATACCTTTGGAAATTTAATTTTTTTTTTAGAAGAAGGTATATACCTTTGAAAATTTTATTTTATTTTTAGAAGAAGGTATATACCTTTGGAAATTTAATTTTATTTTTAGAAGAAGGTATATACCTTTGGAAATTTTATTTTATTTTTAGAAGAAGGTATATACCTTTGGAAATTTAATTTAATTTTTAGAAGAAGGTATATACCTTTGGAAATTTTATTTTATTTTTAGAAGAAGGTATATACCTTTGGAAATTTTATTTTATTTTTAGAAGAAGGTATATACCTTTGGAAATTTTATTTTATTTTTAGAAGAAGGTATATACCTTTGGAAATTTAATTTAATTTTTAGAAGAAGGTATATACCTTTGGAAATTTTATTTTTTTTTAGAAGAAGGTATATACCTTTGGAAATTTTATTTTATTTTTAGAAGAAGGTATATACCTTTGGAAATTTTATTTTTTTTTTAGAAGAAGGAATATACCTTTGGAAATTTAATTTTATTTTTAGAAGAAGGTATATACCTTTGGAATTTTTTTTTTTTTTTAGAAGAAGGTATATACCTTTGAAAATTTTTTTTTTTTTTTAGAAGAAGGTATATACCTTTGAAAATTTTTTTTTTTTTTAGAAGAAGGTATACACCTTTGGAAATTTTTTTTTTTTTTTTAGAAGAAGGTATATACCTTTGGAAATTTTTTTTTTTAGAAAAAGGTATACCTTTGGAATTTTTTTTTTTTTTTAGATGAAGGTATATACCTTTGGAAATTTTATTTTATTTTTAGAAGAAGGTATATACCTTTGGAAAATTTATTTTTTTTTAGAAGAAGGTATATACCTTTGAAAATTTTATTTTTTTTTTAGAAGAAGGTATATACCTTTGAAAATTTTTTTTTTTTTTTAGAAGAAGGTATACACCTTTGGAAATTTTTTTTTTTTTTTTAGAAGAAGGTATATACCTTTGGAAATTTTTTTTTTTAGAAAAAGGTATACCTTTGGAATTTTTTTTTTTTTTTAGATGAAGGTATATACCTTTGGAATTTTTTTTTTTTTTTAGAAGAAGGTATATACCTTTGAAAATTTTATTTTATTTTTAGAAGAAGGTATATACCTTTGGAAATTTAATTTTTTTTTTAGAAGAAGGTATATACCTTTGAAAATTTTATTTTATTTTTAGAAGAAGGTATATACCTTTGGAAATTTAATTTTATTTTTAGAAGAAGGTATATACCTTTGGAAATTTTATTTTATTTTTAGAAGAAGGTATATACCTTTGGAAATTTTTTTTTTTTTTTAGAAGAAGGTATATACCTTTGGAAATTTTATTTTTTTTTTGGAAGAAGGTATATACCTTTGAAATTTTTATTTTTTTTTGGAAGAAGGTATATACCTATGGAAATTTTATTTTTATTTTGGAAGAAGGTATATACCTTTGAAAATTTTTTTTTTTTTTTGGAAGAAGGTATATACCTTTGGAATTTTTTTATTTTTTTTAGAAGAAGGTATATACCTTTGGAATTTTTTTTTTTTTTTAGAAGAAGGTATATACCTTTGGAAATTTTTTTTTTTTTTTAGAAGAAGGTATATACCTTTGGAATTTTTTTTTTTTTTTAGAAGAAGGTATATACCTTTGGAAATTTTATTTTATTTTTAGAAGAAGGTATATACCTTTGGAAATTTAATTTAATTTTTAGAAGAAGGTATATACCTTTGGAATTTTTTTTTTTTTTTAGAAGAAGGTATATACCTTTGGAAATTTTTTTTTTTTTTTTAGAAGGTATATACCTTTGAAAATTTTATTTTATTTTTAGAAGAAGGTATATACCTTTGGAAATTTAATTTTTTTTTTAGAAGAAGGTATATACCTTTGAAAATTTTATTTTATTTTTAGAAGAAGGAATATACCTTTGGAAATTTAATTTTATTTTTAGAAGAAGGTATATACCTTTGGAAATTTTATTTTATTTTTAGAAGAAGGTATATACCTTTGGAAATTTAATTTAATTTTTAGAAGAAGGTATATACCTTTGGAAATTTTTTTTTTTTTTAGAAGAAGGTATATACCTTTGGAAATTTTTTATTTTTTTTAGAAGAAGGTATATACCTTTGGAATTTTTTTTTTTTTTTAGAAGAAGGTATATACCTTTGAAAATTTTATTTTATTTTTAGAAGAAGGTATATACCTTTGGAAATTTAATTTTTTTTTTAGAAGAAGGTATATACCTTTGAAAATTTTATTTTATTTTTAGAAGAAGGTATATACCTTTGGAAATTTTATTTTATTTTTAGAAGAAGGTATATACCTTTGGAAATTTTATTTTATTTTTAGAAGAAGGTATATACCTTTGGAAATTTTTTTTTTTTTTTAGAAGAAGGTATATACCTTTGGAAATTTTTTTTTTTTTTTGGAAGAAGGTATATACCTTTGAAATTTTTATTTTTTTTTGGAAGAAGGTATATACCTATGGAAATTTTATTTTTATTTTGGAAGAAGGTATATACCTTTGAAAATTTTTTTTTTTTTTGGAAGAAGGTATATACCTTTGGAAATTTTTTATTTTTTTTAGAAGAAGGTATATACCTTTGGAATTTTTTTTTTTTTTTTAGAAGAAGGTATATACCTTTGGAAATTTTATTTTTTTTTTAGAAGAAGGTATATACCTTTGGAATTTTTTTTTTTTTTTTAGAAGAAGGTATATACCTTTGGAAATTTTTTTTTTTTTTTAGAAGAAGGTATATACCTTTGGAAATTTTTTATTTTTTTAGAAGAAGGTATATACCTTTGGAATTTTTTTTTTTTTTTAGAAGAAGGTATATACCTTTGAAAATTTTATTTTATTTTTAGAAGAAGGTATATACCTTTGGAAATTTAATTTTTTTTTTAGAAGAAGGTATATACCTTTGAAAATTTTATTTTATTTTTAGAAGAAGGTATATACCTTTGGAAATTTAATTTTATTTTTAGAAGAAGGTATATACCTTTGGAAATTTTATTTTATTTTTAGAAGAAGGTATATACCTTTGGAAATTTTTTTTTTTTTTTAGAAGAAGGTATATACCTTTGGAAATTTTTTATTTTTTTTAGAAGAAGGTATATACCTTTGGAAATTTTTTATTTTTTTTAGAAGAAGGTATATACCTTTGGAATTTTTTTTTTTTTTTAGAAGAAGGTATATACCTTTGAAAATTTTATTTTATTTTTAGAAGAAGGTATATACCTTTGGAAATTTAATTTTTTTTTTAGAAGAAGGTATATACCTTTGGAAATTTAATTTTATTTTTAGAAGAAGGTATATACCTTTGGAAATTTTATTTTTTTTTTAGAAGAAGGTATATACCTTTGGAAATTTAATTTTATTTTTAGAAGAAGGTATATACCTTTGGAAATTTTATTTTTTTTTAGAAGGTATATACCTTTGGAAATTTAATTTTTTTTTAGAAGAAGGTATATACCTTTGGAAATTTAATTTTTTTTTTAGAAGAAGGTATATACCTTTGGAAATTTAATTTTTTTTTTAGAAGAAGGTATATACCTTTGGAAATTTTATTTTATTTTTAGAAGAAGGTATATACCTTTGGAAATTTAATTTTATTTTTAGAAGAAGGTATATACCTTTGGAAATTTTATTTTATTTTTAGAAGAAGGTATATACCTTTGGAAATTTAATTTTATTTTTAGAAGAAGGTATATACCTTTGGAAATTTTATTTTATTTTTAGAAGGTATATACCTTTGGAAATTTTATTTTTTTTTTAGAAGAAGGTATATACCTTTGGAAATTTTATTTTTTTTTTAGAAGAAGGTATATACCTTTGGAAATTTTATTTTATTTTTAGAAGAAGGTATATACCTTTGGAAATTTTATTTTATTTTTAGAAGAAGGTATATACCTTTGGAAATTTTATTTTATTTTTAGAAGAAGGTATATACCTTTGGAAATTTTTTTTTTTTTTAGAAGAAGGTATATACCTTTGGAAATTTTTTATTTTTTTTAGAAGAAGGTATATACCTTTGGAAATTTTTTATTTTTTTTAGAAGAAGGTATATACCTTTGGAATTTTTTTTTTTTTTTAGAAGAAGGTATATACCTTTGAAAATTTTATTTTATTTTTAGAAGAAGGTATATACCTTTGGAAATTTAATTTTTTTTTTAGAAGAAGGTATATACCTTTGAAAATTTTATTTTATTTTTAGAAGAAGGTATATACCTTTGGAAATTTTATTTTATTTTTAGAAGAAGGTATATTCCTTTGGAAATTTTATTTTATTTTTAGAAGAAGGTATATACCTTTGGAAATTTTTTTTTATTTTTAGAAGAAGGTATATACCTTTGGAAATTTTATTTTATTTTTAGAAGAAGGTATATTCCTTTGGAAATTTTATTTTATTTTTAGAAGAAGGTATATACCTTTGGAAATTTTATTTTATTTTTAGAAGAAGGTATATACCTTTGAAATTTTATTTTATTTTTAGAAGAAGGTATATACCTTTGGAAATTTTATTTTTTTTTAGAAGAAGGTATATACCTTTGGAAATTTTATTTTATTTTTAGAAGAAGGTATATACCTTTGGAAATTTTATTTTTTTTTAGAAGAAGGTATATACCTTTGGAAATTTTATTTTATTTTAGAAGAAGGTATATACCTTTGAAATTTTATTTTTTTTTTAGAAGAAGGTATATACCTTTGGAAATTTAATTTTATTTTTAGAAGAAGGTATATACCTTTGGAAATTTTTTTTTTTTTTAGAAGAAGGTATATACCTTTGGAAATTTAATTTAATTTTTAGAAGAAGGTATATACCTTTGGAAATTTTTTTTTTTTTTTAGAAGAAGGTATATACCTTTGGAATTTTTTTTTTTTTTAGAAGAAGGTATATACCTTTGGAATTTTTTTTTTTTTTTAGAAGAAGGTATATACCTTTGAAATTTTATTTTATTTTAGAAGAAGGTATATACCTTTGGAAATTTTTTTTTTTTTTTAGAAGAAGGTATATACCTTTGGAATTTTTTTTTTTTTTTTAGAAGAAGGTATATACCTTTGAAATTTTATTTTTTTTAGAAGAAGGTATATACCTTTGGAAATTTTATTTTTTTTTAGAAGAAGGTATATACTTTGAAATTTTTTTTATTTTTAGAAGAAGGTATATACCTTTGGAAATTTAATTTTATTTTAGAAGAAGGTATATACCTTTGGAAATTTTATTTTTTTTTAGAAGAAGGTATATACCTTTGGAAATTTTTTTTTTTTTTAGAAGAAGGTATATACCTTTGAAAATTTTATTTTATTTTTAGAAGAAGGTATATACCTTTGGAAATTTAATTTATTTTTAGAAGAAGGTATATACCTTTGGAAATTTTATTTATTTTTAGAAGAAGGTATATACCTTGGAATTTAATTTAATTTTTAGAAGAAGGTATATACCTTTGGAAATTTTATTTTATTTTTAGAAGAAGGTATATACCTTTGGAAATTTAATTTTATTTTTAGAAGAAGGTATATACCTTTGGAAATTTTATTTTATTTT